>JAOXYD010145928.1:0-10617 GCA_028565735.1 Pinacopodium congolense
AAAATGATTAACTCTAATAAAATTGAAAAAATAAAAATCCACGGGGTACTACATTAGCTTAAAAACATCAAATTTTATCTCTTCATCCTAGAGTTGCAAAATCAATTTTCCACTGTGTACATAAATTAGTGTCCTAGACGTAGCCATAAATGGTATTCCTAAACTGATAGACACTTTGTTATCTTCTTCCATATCTAACACTAGGAAATCAACATGGAAAATAAAATTATCAACCTTAACCAAAACATCCTTTATGACTCCTCATGGAAATGTAATAGAACGGTCTGCTAACTATAATGAAACTATTGTGGGTTTAGGTTCTTTCAATTCCAATTTCTTAAAGATAGATAGAGGCTTCAAATTAATGTTTGTTCTTAAATCCATTAATACCTTATCTATGTATAAGTTACCTATTGTACAAGGAATGGTAAAGCTACTAGGATCCTTGAGCTTAGGAGGTAACTTCTTGAATAGGATTACAGAACATTCTTTATTGAGCTTAACAGTTTCATATTCTTCTAATTTTCTCTTCTTAGACAAAATATCCTTTAAAATTTTGACAAAAATGGGCACTTACGCAATGGTTTCATCAAATAGGATATTTATATGCAATTTTTAAAAATTTTCCATAAATTTCCTAAATTGCTTATCTAAATTTTCATTCTTTAGCCTTTAAGGGTAAAGGATTTTAGGCTTATATGGTTGGATATTTGATTCAACAAAAAACCTACAGGATTACTCCTTCTCCTTAATCTCTACTTCCTTTTCCTTTTCTTTTTCCTTTTCCTTTTCTACTTCCACTATTGTTTCTATCCTACTCCGCATGCGCGTTTATACTCGTCGTTTTGCTTAATGCAAAAGCGAGTTTAAAGTGATTTAGTTGATTTTTTTTCTTTTTTTTCTTTTGTTTTTTTTTATTTAATGCAATCTTTAGCTTTTTCTCTAATTACTTTAAAATTTTCATATTTTAGCCCAAAATTTGTGTTAAAGAAATAAATTTATCATTAAACAAAATATAACACAAATTAAATATTTAAACCATAAAATAAGATTGAAATAGCATTTAAAAGCATATGAAAATTTAATAAATTTCAACCTTATCAGCTCTCTTTTAGTATTCATAATTAGTCTCCTTAAAAGTAATGGACATTTCATATCTTCTTCAAAATCAAATACTACGAAATCTACTAGAATAAAGAATTTGCCTACCTTAATAGGCACATCTTTTACCACACTAATCGGCTTCTTGATTGATTGATCTGTCAATTATATAATCATAGATGCTGGCTTTATGTCTCCTAACTAAAATTTCCTTAAAATTGACAAAGGCATGAAATTAATACTTTCTCCTAAATTACATAAGTACTTAGAAAATTTCACATTATCAATAACATAAGGTATAGTGAAACTCTCTGGATCTTGTAATTTAGATGAGATATAACTAGTGATGATAAAGCTGCAGCTCTCTGTTAAGGCCACCGTTTAATTGTCTTCCTAAGTCCACTTGTTTGGTAAGATATCTTTAAGAAACTTGGAGTATTTGGGCATGTTCTCTAGTGCTTCCGCAAATGACAAGTTAGTCTGCAACCTCTTCAATTTATCTAAAAACTTGGTGAATTTTACAACGTTGGTGGTATATAAAGCTTCTCCTACTCCTTTTCTTCTTCTTTCTCTTGTTTTTCCTCTTTGAAGTTTTTGCCCATCTCTAATGGCTTCTCTAGTCCTTTTCTTGTTATAACTTTGATAGTCTTTAACTGCTCTCTTGGATTGGATTCTATATTATTTGGGAGACTCCCCACACTTCTTGTAGATAATGTATTTGCTAGCTATTAAATTTAAAACTGAGCACGTCTATGAGTTTTACCATATTTGGTTTCAGGGCTCCAAGCTTATCTTATTGAAATCTTGGTTTCCCTTCTGCTTTCATGTTGCTACCTGCATTGTTAGTCCTAAAAAAGTTTAAGTGGTTCTTCCACCCCGAATTATAAGTACTAGAGTAGGAGTTATTACCTGGCATCCTTTGCGGAGCTCCCATGTAGTTCACATGTACTGTCTTACTACTAGCTATCAAGAAGCACTCTATAGTTACATGACTCTCTTGACTACACAACTCGCGTCATGTTGTACTACTTTCAACGATTTTCATGAAGTAGCCTGTAAATTGTTTATTTGTTTAGCCAATTGTGACATCTAAGCTTGTAAAGTGGCCATTGAATCCATGACAATGACACCCTTTTTCTCTTTTAGATGCAGTTGCCTACTCCATTTTGTAATCCATAAGCAACTATTATTTGTCATCCCCTTTAACAAATCATGTACTGTATCTATTGTCTTTCACATCAGAGATCCCTTAGGGGATGTTTAGTTGGATTGTGAGTTGTGATTTTTTATTGTGATTTTTATATTTTTATATTGGTTGTTGTGTTTTATTTTTTTATTTTTATGCTATATTAATGTGTTTTTTTTCTATTTCTATGTTTTAAAAAATAGGAAATCAAAACCAAAATTAAAAGCCCAACTAAACAAGGCCTTATTTATTGCATCTATTGTACCTCTTTTTTGTGTAGTCATTCCATTATAAAATGTTTGCATCAAAAAATCCTTTGGTAGATTATGATGGGGGAAACTCCTTTACAACTCCTTAAATCTTTCCCACGTTTCATGCAAAGACTTACATTCACTCTGCTGAAATTGGTAATTTCATTGATGATTCTAGTGGTCTTTGTTAATGGAAAATACTTGGTTAAGAAGGCCTATGCTAGCTAATCCTATGTAGTGATGTTCTCTAGATTCAAAGAATTTAACAAAACCTTGGCTCGGTCCTTCAAAATAAATGGGAATAGCCTCATCATTATGGCATTTTCTGATAGGCCATTCCATCTAAAGATGTCGTAGATTTCTAAGAAGTTGGCCAGGTGAGCATTCGAATCTTCATTAGCTAAGTCATTGAATTGAACATTCATCTACAACATGTTCAATAATACCAGTTTGATCTCAAAATTATTGGCCTAGATTGGGGATCTTGTAATACCCTATTGATTGGCATTGAAGCTAGGCCTCATAAAGTCTATGAGAGTTCTTTGGTGCTCATCATAATTCCTGTCTTGGGCCATTGTTCTTCAAGTAGCTTCTTGGCATTCTACTCTTCAAATTTCTCTTTAGTGCTTGGTGATGTCCAAAATTTTAGTGCCCTCTAGTTTACTAAAACTTCTCATCACTCTTATATTCATGCACCTAAAATCACACAAGAAAAGAATAAAAAAATCCTTAAATCAAAAGGATCCAAATTAAATAAGATGCTAAAATAATAATCCCCAGTAATACCGCTAAAACTTGTTTGCTATCTATACTGTAGGTATATAGGTCGTAACTTATAGCATAACTAATATCAATTCCACAAAGATTGATTTTAAACACCTAACAATCTGAATTGCAATTTGTTTAAGGTAAACAAAAAGTATAAAAACTAAAAATTAAACTAAACTAATAAAACTTCAATTAATTTAAGTGTAGAAGAAAGAAAACAAAGAAGATATTCAATAAGGGAAACTTAGGGGTTGTTATATCCTTATTTATCTTCCTTTTACCTTAATGATTTAATTGTATTTAATCATAGATATTAAATAGCTGATTACTCTCTTTCGAGATCTAACCAATTAATCTCAATTGAAATACTTACAAGATGAATTGTAACCTCTCGTTTCACAACACTACTCCTAAATATGCACTTAGATTTGAAGTAATCTTAAGGATAATTAATAAGTAATTAAGATCTATCTTCAATCACCTATTAATCAATTAGTTGCAGTTCCATTAAGCTATCAACTTTCATTGTGCACCCTAACTTAAATAAATCAAAACAATCTCTCGATTCGAAGTGATTATAAACTTAACAATTAATACAAACAACCATTCACTAAATCAATAAGATAAAGGTTAGATAAACAATTTAAGAACAATCCCTAAATTATATTTAACAATCCATAATCATGTTTAAACAACCACTATTCAGATTAAACATCAAAAAGAAAGTAAAAGAAAGATAAAATAATGATGAAGATATTACTCCTCCTTATTCTTAGGTCTTTTCACATTTTTATCTTCCCAAAATCCTTTATTTTTGTCTTGCATGTTCCCTAGGGTTAAAATGGTGGCTATTAAGGTTTCTTCACATCTTCTTACATATAAAATAATATAAAAATAGAGTTAAACACGTTACTCCACGTCATCCTACCATATTAGATTTTCCAACTTTATCCTCTACTTGGTATTTTCACTATATTTTTATTTACAAACCTTAAAATGTCATGATATTTGATATGTAGACTCCTCACATGTTTTTCTAGAACTCTGTAAAATTTCATAACATTTAGAGCTCTATAAGTAGACTTAATGTCTTCCGAAACTCAATTATACTAAATTTGTTTCCTCAACTAAACTTGTTTTGATCTTTTCTTTGTACACTCTTCATAACTCATCATATAGCCTTGATATTTGATTGGAGCCTCCTAACTCGATGCTCTAACTCCTCATCTTGGTTCCACATCTCCTATAGGTCCATAGGTGCCTCGTAAGTTAATTCCTCTTGAACCTACATTAGATATTCATACCTAAGTGATAAAATTCTAGCCTAAGATCAACAAACATCACATTAAAATACTTAAACATCATTAAAACAATAGAATAACATCAAACTGAGTTTAAATCATGCGATTCTCATCCTAAACATGTATACTAATACATTAAACCATTATAGCATTAACTTCTAATGCAATCCTATCAAGAGTCTTTTCTTTTAAGCCTGATGTTAATTATACTATCATTCCTTAATTAATTAAAAATATTATCTATATAGTAAGGAACATTCATCTTCCTAATAAATAAATGCAAATATTTTTATAAATTTAATCAAGAGAGTACCTTTCCTAAAAAAATTAAGAAACTTATTATTCTAATTAATGAATAAACAATTTTTAAATAAAATATAATAATAACTATTTAAATAAAATAATAATTTTATTTTATTTCAATCAAATTAAAATAAATAACTTTAGTTTAGAAACAAATTTCTTAATTAAATTAAATTTTTTTATTAATTATAATAAAATATAATTAATTATTAATTCTAATATAATTGAAATATAGTTAATTATAACTCTAAAAAAAATTTTAATTTAAGTTAAGATACAAATTAATAAACTTTTTTTTATTCTTGGAGTCAGATTATACAAACTTAAAATTCACTATCTTAATAATCAAATGTCTTATCCAAGCATTCAATTATTTTATCTTTGTAATTAAACACCTATATTCCAGCTCAAGGTTCTAGTAACATTGTTGTGAAACAAGGGTGTCGAAGCCCTAGCCATTTGAGAAATAAGAACCACCAGCATTCTACCATTAGCCATCGTCTACATTCTCAGTCACCAATCACTATCACCAACCATTACACATTGTCGACAAGAGGAGTAGAGACCATCATACATAGAGAAGCAATAACACCGTCTCTTTCTCGACATTAGTGACAACAACCACGCCACTTATTTTGTTACATGATATAAATTGGGGATATAGATATTAAAAACTATAGCAGATTCAGGGACAGAAATAGAGATAAAAGGGAAGAAAGAGAGCGAACTTGAATTCATTTCATTATTTGAAGAATATATAATTCACAATGGGTAGTTATAATGGAATAAAGTACGTGCATCAATGATATTACACCAAGTATAACATATAATCATCAGCTTATAAAATGAAACATTGCATTCCTCTCTTATAATCTGATGAATTTGTATGGTTGTCGTTATGCTAAATGCGACAATGTTTTATTGTTAGTAAACATAACTATTAATCTCCGCAATTACTTCAAATTTGCATAACAATGCCTCCTCTTTTGAAAGGAACCTTGTCCACAAGGTTCACCTCAGGGAATCGCCTCTAAAGCTCAAATAGTGACTTCGTAGTTGCACTCTCTTGTAATCCATCAAACCATTAGACCAAGAGCCGAGTTATAATTTTGTTGTGATGGTTCACTATCCTACAGTCCAAAATGAATTCTAGTACGTTGTCTACCTATTTAAGTGTAGTTGGCAAATTGGTAGCATAGAAGTTAGGATACATGGAAGTTTGGTGGATAAGGGTTCTCGAGGGAGGCAATAACTAATAAGTTACTTTACCAACCTTCTCCACAATTTGATAAGGGCCCTAATAAAGGGTTAATAACTTTTTATTACTCCTTTTGTACAACAAATGTTATCTATAAAGTTGTAGCTTTAGAGAAACCCATTGTCTTACTTTAAACTCCTTTTCAGTCCTTCTTTTGTTAGCTTGTTGTTTTATTATATTTTGCGCCCTTCTTAGATGGAATTTTAGTTGTCGCTATAGTAGTTTCCATGTCATTCAATACTTGGTATACGAGCATATTTTTACAGTCACTAATAAAATAGAGAACGTTCAATGAGGGATGCCTATCCAACAGTTCAATGGGTGTCGTGTTGATAGAGTTATGATAAGAGGTGTTATACTACCACTATATTAAAGATAATCATTCAGTCTAGTAGTATGGGGTGTGTCCATAAAAACACCTTAAATAGGTCTCTATTTCCTTATTAATAACTTTAGTTTTACCATCCAACTTCGGATGGTAGGCTGTTAAAAATTTCAGGATACCCCTTATAACTTGAGGGTCACTTTTCAGAAGTTACTCAAGAACAAAGGTTCCTATCACTAATGATACCCTCCAGCATCCCATAGAGTTTAGAGATGTGGTCTAATGATAATTGAGCTAAATCGATAGTAGAGATAGGGTTTAATTGCAAAACAAAAAAGGCATATTTGCTAAAATTATCCATCATTACCCATACCCCTAATTTTCCTTTTGAAACTAGTAGGCCTTCCATAAAGTTCCCAGTATTCACCTAGCATTAGTATGGGTTGGAGCTTCCAGGAGAAGCAATGTTTTCATGCATGCTTCTTTTCTATACCATGCATTTTTTTAATGTAGTTTCTTATATCTTTACTTAGTCCTCTCCATTGGAACATGTTCTACAACATTTTAATGGTTTCTATGATGCCTAAATGATCATCACTTTAGAATCGTTATGAATTATTGAAATTAGCTTCCTTCATAATTCAGTTTTGAAGTATGCCACTATCCTCCCTTTCCATCTCAACAAGTCTTCCCTGAATTACTAGTTGTTGAAGCTCAACTCTTTTATTGTAGTTTCATTATAATGTCACGTATGGTCACATCCTCTTCCTAACTACCTTTGATCTCCTCTAAAAGCTGAATGTGCAGCTGTGACACTGTTAAAGTAGGTAACTTAATGCTAGTTATCTCTGAAAGTGAATTAGCATCTAAATTCTCTTTCCACTCTTATATAATACTTAAAAGTCATAGCCAAACAATTTTGGAAGCCAATTTTACTAAAATGGTGTCATAATCCTTTAGTCTAATAAGTATTTTAAGCTCTGATGGTTAGTTTACACCTTAAATGATCTGCTACTAAGGTAATGATGACACAACTTAATAGCTTGAATGATGGCTAGGAATTCCTTTCCATATATTGATATCCCCACATGTTTTTTTGCTGGAGTTTGCTTATGAATGCAATTGGATGACAATTGAAAATTTTCAACCTATCACCATCAATGACGGTAAGAACTAAACCTCAATAGTGTCGTTCAAGGATGTAAAGACTATCGTTCAAGGCCTATTCCAGCATACTTAAACATAGGTCTAGGAGGGTTTAATGGTGGCTTGTCATGGGCCACTGTTTTACTCCTGAAATGTGGCCAAACTCGATTCTTCACACATATTTTATCACCTTTTTCTTTGGATCTATCTTTTCAACAAAAAAATATATAATTAGACAATCTTAGCTCCAAATAGTGATAAAAAAACAATGATACCCCTATCATAAAAACTTGATAAAAATATACCCCTATCAATGATATCGTTTCAGCTACCAACAAGTAAATAAAGTCTTGGTTGGTACTAGGACTTAAGTAGAAATATCAAATCCCCCTCCACCTTCCCACATCAAATTTCCTACTTGGTTCCCTTCCCATCCCCTTTGGCACTTAGCTATTCCACTCCCTCCCCCCGTATGCACTACTTTCAAAATCTCTAGCTTTCTTAGATTTTGTCTTGCATCTCTTTTAGACGTTGTTTGAGTTATAAAGTAAAATAAGACAAAGTAGTAGCTAGAGAGAAGGAAAGAATGGGTTTTGCTAAAGTATAACAAAGGGTACGAGTAATTGATGACAATTAGTTTTTCCTTGTCTATGTGTGTGTGTGTGTGTGTGTGTATAATAGTTGAATTAGGGTTAATTTTTTAGAATGTTAAAATTATTCACCCCTTTCAATCGACATAGTTGAAGAGATAAAATTGAGTATCTAATGGAATTAAATCCTTAAGGGATGCTCTTTTGCCCTAATATACGGTTAAAACTTAAAAAGTATAAACAATAAGGTTCATAATATTTATATCTAAATTTTGATCACATTTAAATTTTTTGTTAAAGTAGTAAAAATAAGATGGAAGAGAGAAATAAAACTCTTTTATTACTTTTTAGTTTACAATAGTTTATATATATAAGAAATATATAAAAGGAAAATAGAATATATAAGAATAATATCTCTAAATTAGGTTTTAAATATGAAATACCCGCTAAATTAGGGATACCCTAAACTTAACCATAATGCTATCAATATTTAATATATAGCCGTCAACACTCCCCCTTAGTAAAAACAGAAGCTAATTGATTTTCTGAATTTGTATAACTAATTCTAATTCTTTTATCATCTAGTGTTTCTCTGATAAAAAATTGATCAATCTTAATATGTTTTGTATGATCATGCTTGACTAGATTATAAGTAATGCTAATAGCTTCCTTATTGCCATAATGTAGCAACACAAGTTTTTTTTCAAGAAGTTGTATATCTTGCATTAACTTCTTAAGTAACAGAAGTTCACATACTCCTTGTTCCACAGCTCTATATTCTACCTCTACACTTGATTTAGTAATGAATCCTTACTTCTCCAAGTGATTATATTTCCACCAATGAAAGCACAATATCCAGAAGTAAATCTTCTATTATTAGGACATCCTACCCAATTAGTATTAGTGTATGCTTCTATTCTTAAATGATCATTTTTACAGAATAATAATCCTTTACCAAAACTAGATTTAAGATACCTCAAAATCCAAAAAATAGCATCAAGATATGTAGTTCATGGGCTATGTATGAATTGACTTACATACTCACTATATAGGTGATGTAAAGTCTTATATGAGAAAGATAAACCAATCTCCCAACCAATATTTGATATTGATTAATGTTCACCAACTCTGCAATATTTTCCTTGAGCCTATGGTTGATTTCAATGCGAGTGTCAGCTGGTTTATAGCCTAACATTCATGTTTCCTTTAGTAAGTTAAGAACAATTTTCCTTTAGGAGATAAATATGCCCTTTTTCTGATCAAGCAACCTCTATCCCTAAGAAAATATCTTAGTTTGCCCAAATCTTTAATCTTAAATTTGATGCCCAAATATTTTTTCAATCTAGTCATTTCTTTTTAATTGTTACTTGTCACCACTATATCATCAACATATACAATAAGAATAGTAATCTTTATATAAAGATGTTTCATAAACATAGTGTGATCTGCATTACTCAGTTTGTAGCCAAAAGTAATCATTGATTTACTGAATCTATCAAACCAAGTTTGTAGTGACTGTTTTAAACCATATAAAGCTTTCTTCATATGACATACTTTTCCTTTAGTTTTTTTATTAGAAAAACCCAGTGGAATCTCTATATAGACTTCCTCTTCCAAATCATAATGTACAAAGGAAATTTTAACATCAAACTGTTGAAGGTCCCATCTAAGATTAATTGTATAGGATAAGAGAACTTTTATTGAATTTATCTTGGCAATAGATGCAAATGTTTCTTGATAATCAACCCCATAGGTTTGGGTGAAACCCTTTGCTACCAATCGAGCCTTTAGCCTTTTAATAGAGCCATCCACCCTATGCTTAATAGTGAATACCCACTTACATCCTGTTGGTTTTTTTTCCCACTGGTAGATTGAAAAGTTCCCAAGTTCCATTTTTTACTAAGACTTTCATCTCTTCCACCATGACATCTTTCCATTTAAGATCAGTAATTGCTTCCTTCCACCTCTATGGTAAAGAGAAATAATGCAAAGAAGACAAAAAAGCTCTATAGGAAGGGGAAAAAACATCATAGGAATAGGATAGGTTGAATAGGAAGTTGAATGGGAGAAGGTACATCTTCCACATGATCATCCTCCCCCTGAATATGTGAGGGATGAGAAGGGAAGAATTCTTCTTCCTCAAGAAAGGTGACATCTATACTTACATAAAACATTATAGTGGATGGATGATAACATTTATACCACTTTTGAGTAGAAGAGTATCTAATAAAAATACATCTTAAGGCTCTAGGATCATGTCTCCCCCCTAGGCAATGTTTATATGCACATAAAAGAAAAACACATCCAACAATTTTTCGAGGGATAATGTAAGAGTTACTTACTTGAAAAAGTTCTATCAAACATCTAAAATTCAAGGTCCTTAAAGGC
>JAOXYD010145949.1:0-10617 GCA_028565735.1 Pinacopodium congolense
TCTTACCATAAATGTCTTCCTAGAGACGTTGCAATCATGTAGTCTTGTCCTTATAAAGCTGGGCATTCTCGAAAGCTTCATGTCGCAACTCATTGAGTTTTTGTAACTATAATACTTTATGGGCAACGATGGCTTCTAACTCCATATTGTATTTCTTGATTGCCCAATAGGCCTTGTGTTGCAGTTAAACTAGAAGGTAGTAGGGCTTCCAAAGATGAGCCTGTAAGGTGACATCCCTATTGGAGTTTTGTATGCAGTTCTGCAGGCCTATAAGGTGTGATTGAGGCAAAAACTCTAATCCTTTTTGTTAGGATTAACCGTCTTCTCTAAAATAGATTTGATCTCTTAATTAGACACCTCAGCCCAGCCACTCGTTTGAGGATGATAAGTGGTCGAGACTTGATGTAGCACTTGATATTTCTTTAAGATAATCTCTATCGTGTGATTGCAAAAATGAGTCCCCTTGTCATGGATGATGGCTCGTGGGACCCAAGCCTAGAGAAGATGTTAGATTTCAAAAAATATGTAACCTCTCGACAATCGTTAGTTCGGGTGGTTTTTGCTTCCACCCATTTTGACACATAATCAACCGTAAGTAGAAAATATTGAAATCCAAATGACGAAAGAAAAGGACCCATGAAGTCCATACACAAAACATCGAAAATCTCATAAATCAATATGGGGGTTTTTTGGAATTTCTCCACAGAGACCCAATGTACCTGTTCCTTGACAGTTTTCAGAAGTCCTATGAAAATCATATGCATCTCAGAATAAAGATGGCCAATAGAATCCACACTCGAGAACTTTGTGTGCTATCCACTCTGGGCCAAAATTTCCTCCACATGTGTAAGAATGACAAAATGGTAAGATATACACAAATTCACTGTCAGGTATGCACCTTCTGATAACTTGATTAACACAAAATCGCCAGAGATAAGGATCATCCTATACTTACAACTTCACTTGGCTCTTCATCCTCTTCTTCTGTTCCTTGGTGAAATCTGTAGGAAACTGATGAGTAACCAAGAAATTGACTATATTAGCGTACTAGGGGGTTGTCAGTTATACGGTATAGAGCTGTTCATCTGGAAATGTATCATTTATAAGACCCTTGTCAATACCATGGTCTACTAGGCGACTCGGGTGGTCTGCTACTCCATTCTCCGAGCCTCTCTTATCCTTGATCTCCACATCAAACTCCTGAATTAGGAGTATCCAACGGATGAGCCTCGGCTTTGCCTCCTTCTTTGCCAATAGGTACATCAAAGCTGCATGATCAGAATAAACAATAATTTTAATACTCAATAAATAATACCTAAACTTATCCAAAGCAACAATTACTGCGAGAAGCTCTTTTCTTGGTAGTGTAGTTTGCTTGGGCATCGTTTAAAGTCTTCTAAGCATAGTAAATGGTGTGAGGGATCCGCCCTACTCTCTAGCCTAAAACTGCTCCAATGGCATGGTTCAATGCATCACACATAAGTTTGAATGGCAGACTCTAATCTAGGGGTTGTAAAACAAGAGTTGTGACTAACCTCTCCTTTAAGGCATCGAACGCATTTTTTCACTCCTCGTAAAAAATGAATCCCTTATATTTCTGAAGCATCCTACACAATGGATGTGGAAACCCTGCGTGGCCAAGAAAATATCGAACTTTTCGCATGGAAATAGGGTCAGGGAAAGAAGAAACTAGGTCTATCTTAGCTCTATCAACCTCAATACCTTTAGCGGAAATAATATGTCCTAAAACTATCCTTTGTTGTACCATAAAATGACAGTTCTCAGAATTAAGAAAAAGGTTAGTTTCAAGGCATCGTTTAAGAACTAAAATAAGGTGATTAAGGCATTACTTAAATGGATCCCCGTGCACAGTAAAGTCATCCATAAATACTTCAATGATATTTTCAAGATACTCAGAGCAAATACTTACCATACACCTTTGAAAGGTAGCAGGCTCATTGCATAAACCAAAAGGCATCCTTTTGTATGCAAAGGTCCTGTATGGATAAGTGAAAGTCGTCTTCTCCTGATCCTCTAGAGCGATAGCTACCTGAACATAACCTGAATATCCATCAAGGAAACAATAGTAAGCATGACCAGCAAGATGTTTTAACATTTAATCAATAAGAGGCAATGGAAAATGGTCCTTTATAATAACTGAGTTAAGCTTGCAATAGTCCACACAAACTCGCCATCCATTCTGCACCCGAGTGGGAACAGTGTCTCCTCTCTCATTCTCTACCACTGTAACACCCTTCTTCTTTGGAACTACCCATAAAGGACTTACCTATTTGCTATCAAAGATGGGGTATATGACACCCATATCCAGCAATTTCACAACTTCTTTCTTCACCACCTCCATCATCGGTCGATTGAGACGTCTTTACGCTTGATGAACTGTGGAAGCTCCTCCCTCAAGATAGATTCTATGCATACACAAAGAATGACTAATACCTTTGATATCTGCAACTGTCCATCCCAATGCAGTCTTATACTTTTACAATACACAAAGGAGCTTCTCTTCTTGCCCCTTTGTAAGATCACTTGCTATGATACACGAAGTGTGATGTTAGTGCCTAAATATGCATAGTTGAGATGAGTGGGTAAGGGTTTCAACTCATCTTCTGGTGCCTGTACATTAGAAGGTAACAACCGATTAGTACTAACAGGCAATTATAAGAAGTGAGAGACATACTTGCCAAAAGGACTAGTCTCAAGTGCCCAAATTGCTTCCTTTAACTTCTCTCCAAAATTAAACTGGCTTTGCCAAAATTCAGACAACTTTTCCTCTAGTGTGGTGGTCAAAGCTACCTCCTGTAGAATGGAAAAACCACTGCTCTATCAAAGAGTCAAAAACACTTACCTTGGCGACTAACTCACAATCTGATGGATAGCACATGGCGTTGAAGATATTAAAATGAATAACCTTACCATCAAATTCCATTGTTAAAACCCCACTGTGTACATCGATCTTTGTCCTAGATGTCTTTAAAAATGCCTAACCTAATAAAATATTTGAGGGCTTTGAAGAGCCCTCATTTTGTAATACTAACACATAAAAATCTGCAGGGAAAACAAGCTCATTAACCTGCACCAAAACATCCTCAATAACCCGCTCAAAGTATGTGATAGATCTATCAACTAATTAAATGATAACATGAGGGTCCTTTAATGAACCAAGATTAAGAGTTTTAAAAATAGCTAAAGGCATAACATTGATCGAAGCTCCTAAACTTAGCATGTGTCTCTCATCCTTCGTGTTACCTATTTTGCAAGAAATGGTAAAAATACGTGGATCCTTGCATTTGGGTAGTAACTTCCTTTGTAAAATTGCTGACATATTGCCACCCATACTGATCTTCTCATCCCCTCTCAGTTTCCACTCATTGGTACATAACTCCTTCAAAAATTTTGCATATCAAGGAACTTGCTTGATTGCTTATAACAGAGGAATATTAACGTCCACCTTAAGGAAGACCTCCAATATTTTTTTTCCTTCTCTTGTTGTTTATTCTTTGCTAACTTGATAGGAACTGAAATAGAAGGTGAATCAGTAATAATGGGGTGTAAAGCTCTTACTTGAGGAGGGTGATCCTCCTTTTTCTTTGTTAGCTCAGTTTCCTACTCTACTTCTTTCTCCTTCCCTTTTCTAAGCTCTTCTACCTGCTTGTCATTTCTCAAAGTAATGGCACAAGCATCTTCCCTTGGGTTCTTTTTTGGTTGACTAGGCAATCTGGTAGAACCTTGGGCTTAGAGCTTCCCTAAAGCCTTAGCGAGCTGACTGGCCTGATTTTACAATTTCTTCAAACCACTCCTCACTTCCTATTGAAATTAAAGAGTGTTAGTTGCTAATCTCTTAACAATTTCCTCTAGAGACAAACCTCCAGGTTGTTCTTATTGCGGTGGCTGTGGACTTAATGGCTTAGGCTAAAACTGTGATTGATTTTGGTGGAAACCAGGTGTTGGAAGATACCCTTGATGTTTTGGTTGATAACTGGGTTGTCGTGCATTAGAACTACTTCATTGCTGTGGGTTCCCATACTTGAGGCTAGGATGATCCTTCCACCTCGAATTATAAGTGAGGCCAAAGGGGTAACACCTTCACTATTGTCCTTGGAACCATCTAACTACATAAACCTGTTGTTCATCATGTAAAGAAGGACATGCATCAATAAAATGACCAGGTGAAGCACAAATGCCACATACCTTAGTGGGCCCTTTTCCCATCATTGCTTGCTGGACTAAAGATGTTAAATCGGAGACTTGTTGCTCTAGCTTGGAAATGGAGATCTCCTTTACTTGCTTTGTCAAAGATGAGGCACTGTTGCGGTTCCCCCAATACCTATAGTTTCTTGCCATTGTTGCCATTAAGTTTTTAGCATCCTTGAGTGTCTTATCTACCAAAGCTCCACCACTTGCTACATCGATGATGTTCCTATCCAAAGAAAGCAAACCCTTATAAAAATATTGAATTAATAACTGGTCACTTATTTGATGATTTGGACAACTACTACAAAGTTCTTCAAGCACTCCTATTATTCATGCAGTGACTCCCTTGTATCCTAGTGAATCCCACAGATCTCCTTCCTAATGTTAGTGGCTCTGGAGCGAGGAAAGTACATCTTTAGAAATGCCTGCTGCATTTACTCCCATGTGTTAACCGAGCCGGCAGGTAAATCATACAACCACTCTTTGGCTGCATCTCCTAAGGTAAAAGGGAATGCCTTTAACTTTAGTTGCTCCACTGAGACTACCACTGGCTTCATGCCTGAGCAGGAAATGTGGAACTCCTTCAGGAACTTGTTAGGGTTTGTGACCTACCCTAATCCCAATGAGCTGACATCTCAAAAACTTGAAAAAGTAGGTAAAGCATAAATTAGTCCAGGTCTAATCTTAGGAATTCGTTCATTAGTTTTCAAATAGGCAAAAAATTACACACACATAATCCACCTTCCATTTTATGTGCCATTCAGGTTATTAACACTCTTCAATAATTAAAGAATAGTTTGCTAGTGGATTAGTCTCAAGGAAAGCTTAGAAAGTGGAGATAGGCTTAAAGAGGTGACTAAGCCCTTATAAATCACAATGTCATAAATCTTCCATTACCTCTTTTAATAGTTTTGCTTATCACTTCATTTAATTGTGTGAACTTATATCATTTTCAATAATATGAAAAAGACTTTTTACATAAGAATATGAAGTTATTATAATAACACTTAATCCGTCAACTCGTAGTTCAATCCCTTCTAGATTGCCCACTAAGTAATAATTAGTATTGTAGCATAGGTTTCACTAGTTATATTTCAGAGTAACTAATGGTATTTAAGTAAAAATCATTAAATGTGTGAGATTTTCATCTAGTCAAAAGATGAAAAATATTAATAAAATCATTTTTAAATTTGGTGATCATAAATTGGAAAATTTGTAAGAAATTCTTTCTTTTTGAAGAAAGCATGCTGTACAATTCCTTATCCTAATAACATTCTCTACCTTTGATATTGTAATTTCATCCATACTCTACTTAGAAATTGAATGGGATATAAATAATAAATGATTATTAGACTAAATATTGGGATTGTACTTTTTTTTTTGAATTAGGAAAAATGAAATTATTAAATTGCACATGAAATATAGCATACATTATAAATAACTCATAAAGGTATCAATAGAGTAGGAAAAAAAAAGCTTATGGATTACTATAGATGTTTTACTTTTATTATAAAGAATGTATTTTATATATTTGATCGAGGAGATGCAAGGAGGTCGCAAAGTTGTGATAACAAAAGGTGATACCAATATAAAAAGCAAAGAGCCTTGACATATTATCTCTAAAGGAACTTATATGGTCACTACTTATAAACACAATGTGGTTTAAGGAGATTCAAAAAGTAGAGCTCGCTTCAAAGAGAATGTTTATAGTCTTTTAGCCTTAATAAATGAAAGTGAAGAAGAGGAGGAGACTTTATTAAATAGGAGTGATGATCATGACCTATAAAATAAAAAAAACATTTAAAGAGTCACCTACGGAAAGAATGAGTTAGCCAAAAGAAGATATATTGAGAGAAGATAAAACTGAATTCAAAAGATCAATTTCACATCCTTTGTTATAATTATAGAAAATTGTGACACTTAAAAAATCATCTACCATTTCTTAGATACAGGAAGAAAGGAGAAAAGGACTTCAAAAAGATAAATTCTCTCAAGGGTACATAAAATGACAAAGTGAATTAGAGAATGAGGAATTAAAACATAAGGATATGAATATGTGTTTCACCTTAAACCTATTATATCATGGTAATGATGACAACCTGAGATATGAAGATATTTGCTAGTTTTTGCTACAAATATACAAGCTGTAACATATAGTATAATAGATATCGATCTCATGAGGATTGAATATCGACAGCTAACAATCTCAATTGCACTTTGTTTTAGATAAACCAAAATTATAGAAACTGAAAATTACACTAAAGTAATAAATTCAGTGAATCAAACTATAAAAGAAAGAAAAAAAATTAGGTTACATAATTATAAAAACTTAAGGGTTATTCTATCCTTCTTTATCTTCCTTTTACCTTATTAGTGAAAATGTATTTGATCCTACATATACAATAGTTGATTACCCTTTCTCAAGATCTAATCAATTAATTCCAATTGAAATACTTACAAGCTAAATTGCAACCTCTCGATTTACAAACCACTTCTAATCATGTAATTAGATTTAAAGAAATCCTAAAGACAATCAAGAAGCAATTGAGATCTCTCTTTGTTCATTTGTTAATCCATTAATTACCGGTCCATTAAGTTACCAACTCTCATTATGTACCCTAACTCAAAAAAATCAAAAGCCTCTCGATTTAAAGTGATTATAAGCTTAATAATTAACATAAACAACCATTCCTTAAATCAATAAGATAAAAGTTGGATAAATAATTTAAGAAAAATCTCTAAACTAGATTTAGCAATCTATAATCATGTTCAAACAACCACTATTCAGATTAAATATCAAAAGGAAAGAAAAGAAAAGATAAACTAATGATGATAAAGGCTCTATTGTTGGAAAATCTAGTTAGCTTTCTTAAATCTTGATTTCTCCTTTTTGATCTTGATTTTCTCAATGTTTTTCTCCTTAAAAAACCCTTCTTTTTCTGTTTTAGATGCTCGTTAGGCTTAGAATGGCTACTGCTAGGGTTTTTTGACGTCTTCTTCATCTAAAAATATCATAGAACCAACTTAAACATAACATCCTACAAATCCTGGAAACTACCAAGTCATTATAGCAACAAAAAAATATCATAGAACGGAATTAAACACAACGCCCTGCAAATCCTGGAAACTGTCAACTCACTATAGTGACCTACTAATTTGAACATCTTCTGTCACTATAATGACCTAGATTTTGACAACTTTGAGCTCTTTTTGGCCTTTTTTCTATATCTTCTTCTCTACACCTCTGATGGTCATGATATTTGATATTTGGTTCTTCACATGATGTTCTTGCACCCCATAAAATTTCATAATAATCTAAGCTCCATGAGTACACCTAATGCATTACCAAATTCACCAATAACAAAATTGGTGCTTGTTTGATCTTTCCATGTTCTTTTCTTTATGCATTCTGATTACGGTCAACCATACACAAAATTAGCTCAAATAAATCTATCTTTTAATGTACAAATTCACATTTAATTCGAGACCAACTTATTAGAAAGTGTACAAGTAGCAACAAGTAATATAGTGGAGTGTTTTTAAGACTCTAATGTCGATCCTACGAGGAAGTGTGTATGTGATGTAAGTACTAGGTCAATCGGATTACAATTATCTAGAGAACTATGGTTTTATAAATTTAGAAATTAAAATAAAATTACAAACTAATCTAGAAATCCTAGAAAACTTCCAATCAATTGTAAAAGAATTCAAGGTTGCTTTTCCTGAATTATCCAATTAAAGCTTTGGTGGTTAATAATTTAATTCATGGATTAGTGATGCTTAATCTAAGGTATCTTCACTAAATCAAGACAGTGCTATGATTAAGATACTGGCTTATCTCTATTGGCCATATCCTAAAGTTTGGCTATGCTTCAGACTTAGATAATAGGCTTAAAGCTTAGCAAGTCTAATCCTAAATTTCCCTAATTCAAGACTAACACCCTCATAATTAATCAAGTCTATAGTTATTTCACTTATTTAAACCAAGTTGTTTATTCATTTTTTCTAATAACCTAGGTAGAGATTATCAAATCCTAGATTATCTAATAACATTATCCTAAGTGATCAATTTAGGACAAGCATTAAGCATTCAATAAATAAAGATTAATTTACTAACCATTAATTAATCATTAATAAACACAATTAACCATTAATAAACACATTTAACAACCTAGATTAATTGAAATTAAACATTCAACACATAAATTAATCAAAGGTCACAAGGTAATTAACTTAAACGACAGAAACTTTGATTAATTAATAAAAACAACAATAATACGCAAGATTAAGGGTTAGAATTCACCAATGATGTTTCTGAGATGCTAATCTGACTCTTAACCATATGATTACAACTATTGGAACTGACAAACAACTACAAATTAAATTTACAAAGATTGAAACAAAAAGTAAAGAAAACTAACCTAATAGTAAGTTGAATATGAAAACAAGAAAGAAAAATGACTTTAATCCCTAAGTTACTTGTTTTTTAAGACTAGAGATGTCCTCTTCTTATAAGGAAAGAGTAGTTGCTGATTGGAGAAGAATACAGTCACCAATGTTGAAGATTCAAGTCAAAAAACATGGTTGCCGATGCAATAAGGCAAGCTCATCGACTCAATACTGGGGTCTAGAGACTACTGAATTGGTCCTTTTCTTCGAAGCAATATAGGGGTCTTCTATAGGCAATACGTTGGGTTGGCTAGACCACCATATTGCTCCTGGAACTTGACTCCATTTGCTCTCTTTTTTCTCAATTCTTCAATTATTCACATCAACCAACAATTTAAACATTTCTAAACATAAATTAAACATTTAAACACTGAAAAAGGGTAAATTTACTTTCATTAACATCTAAAAACACTATGAATTTCACCCCTTACACGTTCTTAAGGGCTTGTCATATGACCTTTAAAATTGGTATGGAACTTCATCACTTGATGCTTCAAGTACTCAAATTGATCCCACGCCTCTTCTAGCTCCAAAAGTGTCTTAAAATGTTCATTAACCTTCTATAAAACATAAACAATCATTCAAAGCAACATAAGAAAGATCTTATTCAAAAATTACTCAAATTTTCACCCAAATCACGTGGAATTACCTCTGAAGCCTAAGATAATCATTATGAATCATGCTTAGAAGATGTATAATGATAAAGTTGAATTATATGATATTTTCATATGTAATTCATTGTGAATTCAACCTTATTCTAGTTCATAAATGCTTATTTTGTGTTCATATTATGATTTGATGCAAATTTAATTATTATACACAAGTTTATATTGAAATGAAGAAGATTAAAAGGGATTGGAAGCATTGAAGAGAAGCTTGGAAATTGAATTAAGGAGTTTTGCACTTCAAAGGAGCAAAAATGACCTTGACATGAGAAGGATACGGAAACTACTTATTTTGGGAAGGTTGAATTTTTTTGTTAAGTGTTGCACAAAACAATACCGTTTGATGGGAATTTGCATGGGCTTTAATGCATAAAAGACCTAGAGAACAAAGGACAAAAGGGAGAGTGGGAGTGAGGGGTGATGGTTGTTTCCTAAGAGACCTTGAAGCATTAGTTATTTGGAGAGTCTTGGACGATTGAACAAAGTCTTGAATGGCTGCACACCTAGACAAGAAGACAAGGCCATTAAAGTCATATAAGGTAGGCATTTTTTGTCTCATCTTCCCCACTTGGTGAGTGTTGATGGCTGCTCTCCTTAGTCTCCTTGAAACTTTGGTTATTTGGTGAGTTTGAACAATTGCAAAAAGAGAGAAAAAGACAAAACTCTAGGAAAGTCTCATATGGTGGGCAGTTTTCAACTTATTCTCCACTTGTCCATGAAGTTGTTATGCAGATGGTGTATTTCGGTTTTAGCTTGGAGTTTATTGCAATTACTCTTGTTATTCTTTTGAATTTTATTTCCTCTTAATACCAATTGATAATGTCATGTATTGTGCATTCCCTATTATAGTTCATCTGATTTGTTTCAGCCTTGTCGAATCTTTGTTTTTACTTAGATTAATTATTTTGTTTGGTTTAATCTATTTGCTACTCTATTATTCAATTTTTGAACATTGTTTAGCTTTAAAATGTTAATGAAAATTTCAGATTTCTTTTGATCAAAGATTAAGTTGTTTAAAGTTTTATTCCATATAGTTTCAATTGCCCTTTGAGTATTTGGTTCACATATGTTTAGTTTTTAATTTCTATGCATGTTCTTAAGTTTTAATCCATTTGAATTTAAATTTTTGTTTAATTGTTAAATCTGGAATTTTTATTTGAAGTGTTAAATTGAGTTTTATATCATTAAGTTCTAGATAATTGCTTATTAATTGTAGTTTAGGTTTTCATTAGATAAAGAATTGAATTTGATTTCTTAGATTAGTTATCAAATTTTCCAGATTTTCTCTTTCTTG
>JAOXYD010145970.1:0-10616 GCA_028565735.1 Pinacopodium congolense
CTCTATTGACTCACCAAAGTGTTTAAGGGTTCACACAAGATTTAAAAATGAATGCGTTACAAAATCAACACAACTTCATAAAAACACTCAAAACACTTGTATAACACTTTCACAACTTCTTAGATACATAAATAATACAAAACACACCTATTTATACTCTTTTTAAGGCCTTATAGCCGTTGTCTAATGATCACATAATGTTATAATTCATTTATTAATTTTACTGTCGTTAAACTATTTGTTGCTCAATGTTCAATTGTAAATATGTTGCATTCGGTCGACTTATCTTGCCATTCGGTCAACCGGTCTCTATTCAGTCGACCTATCTCACCATTCAATCGACCGATCTATGTTCGGTCGACCGATCTCACTATTTGGTTGACCGACCTCTTTATTCTCTTCATTGGTCGACCTATCTCTTCTTTCAGTAGACCGATCTCCTTTGGGTTAGCAGCTTCTAAACTTTGGCCCAATTTCTGTCTAATCAATCTAAACTTAACCCAATTCAACATATTTTAACACAAACCAACCAATACAAAACATATCTCATCACATTTTATACAATTATATAAAATTAATACAATCAATTCATCTAATTTACCAAATCATTAATCATACAATTTATTCATCCATTTATCAGTTTATACATCTTTAATTCAAACCAATCAAGTATTAATCACATAATTCATACCAATATGTTCATTCATACATCAAGAGAATTTTCATATACATCAATTACATACAGCATCTCTTGATTATGCATCCTACATACAAATACTAAATATGAATGTACATGTATGAAGTGAGTCATTTCAACCTATAGTAAGACCAAAGAGAAGACTTACATAAGTACTTACTCATACGAACCTATCAAATTTTATTCTTGAACTTGATCTTCGGTCTTCATTCTTCAAGTTTATTCTTAATTTTTTCTTCCACCAACACTAGTCTTCAACCATTTCAACATCCTTCATAAGCTCTAAGCAAAGTCTTTAACTTTAGGGCTTTACATTCATGCACTTCAAGTGTTCACCGTATACTTTAAGATAAATACATTAGTAGAAAGTACTTTATCATCATCAAAACAAAGGTAAAACCAACTATTGGTTCAATATTAAGGTTGTACATTCCTAGAGAATTTATGCCTATTTTTGTTAATATGCACTTCTATCCTATATTTTGTTCTAACTTTGTACATGAATGCATGATGTTGTCTCCCAAGTTGGGATTTTGAAGATGATACTATATTTTTACTTGAGTGCCTAGTTATATTATCATCATCTAAGTTCTTAACTTCACAGAAGTTATTTTGGCATTGGCTGGTATACCCCCATAAGTAAAACCAAGTGTATGCCTATCACTTAACTCATTTGAGCTAACATGATTATTAATTTCTTACGCTCTTAAGTAAATTTTGACAATGATTTTTTGATCTCATTGATCTCCTTCTTGAATGCCTAATTCTATTGTAACAAATCTTGTTCATTATGTTTTGTAATAACCACATTCTTAGATTCTACCATGTTTTGCAATTTACTCTTCAACCTATCATTTTCTACCATGCATTCATTCAACAACCTCAATGTTTCATATATTTGGAAAAATTTTCTTCTTTTTCAAACTAATGGGCTTGAGCATTCAACTTAACTCATTATAAGAAAGCACATCACCGTAATCATTATCATTATCATTAGAAGAGTTTGAGGAAGAAGGTACCTCATCTTTATTTTTCGTAAAGAACACATGAGCGTTCTTCTCCCTTAAATGCTCACTCTTCACTTATTCTATTTGATTGATACCTTCATAAATGGCTTCTAATATACACCAAATCTCATTAACCGATTTGCACATTGAAATTCTAATGCACAAAATAAAATATGTAAAGCATTGTCGTTTAAACACACAAGTTCCTTACCATTAGTATTTCATTTCTCTTTTAGTTTAAGAACTTATTATTCATTTGCTACTTTTATGAGAATAAATAGTCAGTTAGACACAATTTCCCATAAATCCAAAGTACTAAGTGACATTAACTCTGATACTAAATGTTAGTCCTAAATGGCACCTCAGAAGGGATCAACTAGATGACTTTAAAAATTTTATAAATTTAAGGCAGAATCATTTTTTGCCAATAGATGCAATCTTTAACCATAATTTGACTTATAATGATGATGATAATGCCAATATAATTCAAACAATTCAATAATAATTTTAACAACAAGTAATTAAAAGAGTGAAGGGATAAGAGGATACACAATAATATTTTATAATAGTTTAGCAAAATTTTCATTGTAAAATACTCTTTCTTAATATGAAGAAAATCCTTACAATGCTTTCATTTTTTAGGGCACAAGAGTAATCCTTTAACAAAGTTTAATAACCAACAAACTTGATGAACTGAGGTGGTTCCATTAATGTATTTTGATGATGAAAAAATATTATTATTACTAATGTTTAAGTTTTTGATCCTTTTATAACATAGGTTAATGCTTAAAGTACAAGAATATATTTGTGAAGCCTAATGTAGAAGAGCTTAAGCATTGGATGATCAAGAATAGATAAGGATTTAAGATTAAGTGATGATCAAGAGTGAAGATCAAGAGAGTGAAGATCAAGTTTGGATACGTTTAGGAAAAGGGTTTAAGATGTAAGTGTCTTAAACTTAATTCTTAATCAATACTTGAAAAAGAGCTTTTACATTTGCATGATACATTTGCATATAAACATATAAGAGTTCAATTGTGGGTTTATTGAATAATTGAATTTGATTATGAAATTTGACATGTTAAGAATTGAATTAGAATGAAATATAGGCTAAATATTACATAATCAAGAAGTAATGCGATAAATTGTATTAGTGTATGCTTTTTTATGATTTTAAGTTAATTGAAATGTTAATTGAGTGTTGATCATATGTGTTTTAATTTATTTATGTTATAATGGCAATGTGAATTATGGTTTATTAAAGTATTTAAAAATTATTTAAGAATGAAAAATTTTCATAATCAAGGCAATTCTTATTTTTGTTTTAATCAAAATGGTTTGATGATTAAGATAGCCTTGAATTATATTTTAAAACTTGTTTGAAGTGTTAATTATTATTAGAAAATTATTTGGAAAGGTTTGAATTTGTTTTGAGTCATTTTTCTAGTGTTCTAGAACCAATATGGTGGGCTAGCAGGTGCAATATGGCAGGTTGCAAGGTGCTGTATTACCCTTGTCTTCCAGGGAGCTATACAACGGGTTACAGGGTGCCATATACCTTCCTAAAACTTGTTGTATAGGTCCTGACAATGTAATAACTAGTTCCTTTTTCGGGTTTTCTATAGCTTTTTAACACCCAAACAATTAGTTTTTTTTCTAACATCTTTATCTACTTCTTAACATTATATATAAGTGTTCTAACACTTTCATAACATTCTTTATGTAATTTTATTAAAGATTAAAGCCAACAAAGTACTCATACTTAAAGCTACCATTTATTTCTTATAGCTTTTTTTTTCAATTTTGATTTTCATGTTTTAAATCCATTTTTAGTATAGCTAAATTGTTGTTTTTAGTTAGCTTAAATATGGATGATTTTGATTGAGCTTGCTTTTGATTTTTTAAGTTATTAGTCCACTTGTTTTAAGCTCTCAAAGTTCTGCTCTTTAAAACTATCAAAGTTTTCACTGCCCTTAGTTCAATCTCATCTTTCATCATTTTAATTTGTTTTTAGGCATGCGAAGTTATTGTTATTAGTTTTTTTAAGTGTCCAGGAGTTTGACTAAATAATTTATTGAATTTTAGAAAGTTCATTCATTGTTTTAAAGCTGAAGTTTTCATATACACCCAAATTGTCTCTGTTTTAGTTTATCTTTAGTTTTCTTCGATTTTATTGATCCCAATCAGTTTGTGGGTGATTAAATTTATTGTCTTCTATTTGGTTAAGGTCTCAGGAGTATGCTAGAGGTTTCTTTTTTTTTTAATTTCTAAGTGTTTATATTGCTGGATTAAGCTTAACCTTTGTAGGTTGCTCAAAACTATTCAGATTTGAGCATTTTAACTTTGTTTTTTATTTAGATCACCTACTTGATGTGATAAAATTGTTTTTATTGTTGAGATTTGTTCTTAAGTTGTTGATTAATGTTACAGTAGGTTTATTACATTTATTTCACATCATTTTATTGATTAAAATCATTTGTTTATAGACTAGAACATTAAAACTACATAACTTGATAGCTTGTGCTTATCTTGGTTAAATATGATCATTTGGCTATGAAATTTCATTTTTGGTGAATAAATCTGATTATACATGATCTCTTGAGGTTTAGGGAAGCTTAAATATTTTTTATTTACCTGTAACAATTGCTTAATTATTTTAAAGGTTGTGATTTAGTGAAACACTATAAATGTGTGTTCTTGGTTACTTAACTTAAGGGATTCAATTTGTGTTAATTATAGGATGCTCTTTACCTTTAAAAATAGATTAGATAGGTTGCTCTTCACCTAAGATAAAGAAGAATTGAATTTAGTTATTTATTAATTGTGAATTGTGTTTTTGTATGCTTTGTATGTGCATTGACATAACATAAGGCATAATCATTGCATTGATTGCATTTGAACCCCTTTCTTACATTGGTTTTGATCGAGATTTGTTAAGCTAAATAAGCTTGTATTGAGGCTCAAGGAAGTTGAATTTAGGGGTTGTATTTGTGGTATAAAAATTATATAATTTTGAAGTGTTGTAAGGGTTACTCTTCACCCATTGGAAAGGAAGATTGATAAGTTCCTATTGACATTAGAATAAGATTGTAAAGGTTCCTCTTAACCTTAGGACAAGATTAGATTGGGTTCCTCTTGACACTTGCAAACAAGATTGTAAAGGTTCCTCTTAGCCTTATAATCAAGATTTTTGTAAGGGTTACTCTTGGCTTTATTAAAGTAAGATTAGTTCTTTAGTCAATTTCCAATAAGTAGTTGGAGAGAGGATGTAATATATCTTTGGAGTAGACGAACTTCTATAAATCTCGGTGTTTATCTCTTCCCTTATCTTTTTTCATTTATACATTGGTTTTTACTTTATTATTAATTGAATTTGTTTAATTTTGGCATAGAGTTTGGCATATTATTTAGGTTGAATTTTGGTTAGACAATTCATTTAATTAAAATTGGCCTAAGATGTTTAAATTATTTTAATTTTCAAGAAATGTTTTAAATACTTAAGTCACCCTCCTCTCTTAGGTGTCATAGGACTTATATAACTCAATCCCAATAAATAGGCCTCAACCTCAATATAAGTCGAGATCAAAATTAAATACACGATCACTATATCCTAGTTAATCAAAACAATATAAAGAGACTCAATAACACAATAAATGCAAGTGAAAAAACTTCATACTTTCTCTCAATTTCATTTAAGCTCATTTCAATTCAACTTAAAACTCATTCAACTTATTAAGATTACTTCAACATCTTTCTATTACACTAAGACTTTTATTTATAGCCTTTCCAAGCTCAAAAACCTATTATAACTTAAGCTAGTTGTTGGACTCATGAAAATTATCATTAGAACCAAGTTACAACTAGCTATTATACATCTGTAGCTTCGACTGGTCAATCAATGCCTTGAATTGATCGACCACTAAAAACTCCAGCATACTAGTTGATTAGTCTCCAAAATTGGTTTACTAATGCTTCTATATTCAGTTTTTTCCAACTTCTATAAAAGTTTTCCAAACTTCTCAAATACTCAAAACCAATTTCTTTTGATTGAAAGCCAATTCAAACAGATTTAAAAAGCTCTCCTAAATATTTTTAAGGAATAAGACTTTCCAATTAAAATAAAACAACTAAATATATCATGATCTATGAAAAATTTATGCACATTTTGAAACTCTTCATTTCAAAATCAATTCCAAACAACTTATAAGCATTCTAAAAATATTTATTTGTACAAAAAAATTTTTGACCAAGATTTAAATGTTCTTCACAAAGATGTTAGTGATCAAGAATTTTTAATTTAAAATGTCTTGATTTATGCAATTTTAACTATATTTTGGAACTTTCTATTTCAAAATCAATTATAAAAAATCTTCAAACATTTCTTTTACTTCAAAACTAATTCAAACAAGTTTTGAAACATCCCTAAAGTGATTTAGATGCCAAGACATTTTAATTAAACTTAAAAACAAAATATATCTTAACTTATAGATGTTTATATGTTTAACAAAGGATAAGCAATTAAAATTTTTTTCAACAATTTCAAAAACTTTTTATACATTTCAAATTCAATTTTTATCAACAAAACCTAACTCCAACATACTTTAAAAATTCTCCAAAATATTTTGACATGTCAATAAAATTTTCCTTAATCCTTTCACAAAACACCTCTTGATTATGAAATATTAAATGAAAAAAATCCAAAAATGCAAGACATATACAGACATTCTATGCAAAGATCCTAAATGTAAATTATTATGTAAACATTGAGTCATTCAAGCATTGAAAAGATTAAGACAACATTTATAAACAAAAGTACAAATACAAAACATATTCAATCTCTTCTTCTTGATCTTAATTTATTCATCATTTAATCTTTACCTCAATGCTTCCTTTACTATTCTTATTTTCTTTATGAATTCTACTTCCTACTTAGACTCTACCATATTTTCTAAGATATTTTGCATTAACCTATCTTTTCAATACATCAAAGCTAAAATATTAATAACAAATTTGTTATGTCATCATCGAAAATACATATTATAATCTCTCATAGTTTAATAGATTTTATTTTATATTATAAAAGAGTTTAGTTTAGATGGTTTTATCATTATTGTATCCCTCTAAATGCTTTAAAATCACCTTATTTTCAAGAAGTAATAGATAATGTAACAATAATAGGTTATGGATTTAAAACATCTTTTTATTATGAGATTCATATACCTTTACTTTAAGATTTTAAAAGACAATGTTACGTGATTGTGGATTTCTATAAATCAAGATGAAAAATAACATGGTACATTACTTTGGCAAATGATTGAACTAAGTAAAGATCAAAAACCTTAGTCAATTTATTAGTTTATCATGATATTGGAATAAATTTTTTTAAGTTTGTTGATATTTTTGATGTGGTAAAAATTACTCATAAATTTTCAATTATTTTTTGAAATTGTAAAGTAAGTTAAACCAGATAATGTAGTTCATTTTGTTGTAGATAATGTAATTAATTATGTATAAGCTAAATATTTGTTAGAATTAAAATATTAGCATATTGATTAATCTCCATATGCTACTCATTGTACATCTTAGTTTATAGATGTTTATGTGTTTTATCTAAACATATGCAATTCAAAACCTTTTTAAAAAATTTCAAAAACTTTTCATACATTTCAAATTCAGTTTTATAAATAAAAACTTAACTCCAATACACTTAAAAACTTCTCCAAAATATTTTGACACATCAATAACATTTTATTTAAATCCTTTCACCAAATACCTCTTGATTATGAAATATTAAATGTAAAAATCCAAATATGTAAGACATATACAAACATTCTATGCAAAAATCCTAAATGTAAATTATTATGTAAAAATTGAGTCGCTCAAGCATTGAAAAGATCAAGATAACACTTACAGCCAAAAGTACAAATACAAGACCTATTCAATCTCTTCTTCTTCATCTTGATCTTTATTCATCACTTAATCTTTACCTTAATGCTTCCTTTACTATTCTTATTTTCTTTATGAAGTTTACTTCCTCCTTAGACTCAATCGTATTTTCTTATATATTTTGCATTAACCAATCTTTTCAATACATAAAAGCTAAAATATTAGTAACAAATTTGTTTTATCATCATTGAAAATATAGATTAGAACTTCTCTTGGTGAAACATACTCTATTTTATGTCATAAAAGAGTTTAGTTTAGATGGTTTTGTCATTCTTGTATTCCTTTGAATGTTTTAAAATCACCTTGTTTTTAAGAAGTAATAAATAACATAACAATAATGGACCTTGGATTTAAAACATGTTTTTATTATAAGATTCATGTACCTTTACTTTAAGATTTTAGGAGACAATACCAGGTGATTGTGGATTCTTATAAATCAAGATGAAAAATAATATGACACATTATTATGGCAAATGGTTGAACTAAGTAAAGACAAAAAACCTTAGTCAATTTCTTAATTTATTATGATATTGGAATAAATTTTTTAAGTTTGTTGATACTTTTGATATAGTAAAAAGTACTCATACATATTTTATTTATTCTTTTATTTGATGAAATACTCAAATTTTCTTAAGTTTATTCATAATTATTAATGTGTTTGAGTTGGGATTTTACTATCAATTTTAATTCAATTCTTCATTTCATATAATTTAATTAAAAATCATTTATATTAATACATCAATTTCATAAATAAAATGGCTTGCATAAATTTCTAGAGATCAAATTACATAAGTTTTTTTATATAAAAAAACAAAAAGAACTTTAGGCAACAATAGGATTGTAACGGTTTAGAAAAGTCTTACTAAAAAGTAGTTTCATGCAATGGTTTTTAAAGCATTGCCTTCAATAATATTAAAACACAACGAAAAAAACATTTTGTTGCCATATATTGAAAAAGGCAACAAAATTAAAAAAATATTACATTAAAATCTTATATGAATAATAATTGAAACTGTTGTTATATTTAAAACAACTTTAAAAAAAATCAAAGTTTTGCTAGTTTATATGGATGTATTACTTTCAACATTTGGATAATTATGTAATCAAAATTTTCTTTTAATTACTTCTACAATTTATTTTATTTTAACTTAATTTTAAAGACATTTTTAATAGGAAAATTATATATTTTTAAATATTTGTAAATTTAATTTTGAAAAAATTTAAAAAAGAAAAATTGACTATATTAAATATTAAATAAGTAATTGAACTCTTAACATAATGATTAAAATAAATAATATTCTAGTTAAACAAAACCAATTACTTAAATTCAATATATAATATAAGGAAGAAAAAGCTCCTAAGATGAGAATTAAGCCTTTGACGTCAAGTAAAAACCCTTCGTTATAAACCAATCTAGCCAACTAGGATTTTGGTTTTAACCCTACATTTAAGGTCTTATAATTTATATAAAACAAAACTCCTTCTCACTATAATATAATGTCATTTTGCTCTTTCCCATCACCTTAGGATTGCCTCATTCTTCTTCCCTCCCTAAACCAAAACAGAGCCTTATTCCCTCTTAAAGTAGTGTCTTGTTTTCTCTTAAAATCTCCTTCTTCTTTTCTCCATTAGCATCTAGTGCCACTAATGAAGGCAATCTTATATTGCTGTCTTACAACATCTCCTTCTATTGCCACCAACATTAGCTCCTCTCATTATGGTTTGTTTACACTTACTTTAGGTTGTTGTGTTGCTTGTTAAACTCTAGTAAGTAGTGTGCTTTCTAGTCTTCAAATCCAATTGAAGGTTAATTTATATGTCAATAATTATTGTTATTTGTTGCTTATTAACTATTTATGAAAATTTCGAGATAGGACAAAAAAATCATATTTTTTACCTTAAGGTGGGTAAGGTTACGTAATTTTAGTTCTATGATACATTATAGTTTTTAGAATTTTAGTTGGTTTTGTTACATTATATTTTGATACATTGAAAATTCTTAGGAAATGGCAGTGTTATGATACATTTTACAATGTTAATGTTATGATACAAATTAGTAAAATATTTTAGTTGTTTTTTCATATTCTAAATGAATGATTTTGTTATTGAAAAAAGGTTAAGATTACAACAAGGCATGGCTATTTTCTGAGTTACATGTTGTTTCTTTTTTGACTTGCGATAGGCTTTTCATCTTCACATATTCTAAATGACACCACAATTTTCATATTATATTGCTATTTACTGGTCAGATGATGGTTTATGGGAGGGAGATAAATGTTGAAGGCATATACTTGGTTATTATACTAATTACATTTTCTATAAAGAACAGGATAATGGTGCCACCATTAATTACTACAAGTTCTAAATTGCATACAAAGTAGGCACTAATGCAAGATCACTGAAAATATCATATTGGAGATTTTTTCTAAGTATGATATCTTTAAATTAACCTTGATTTTTGTTTATAGGACAAATCATGAAGTAAAATGGGAGGTATGTGTATCTATTTCAGATTTTAACGGGAAAAAAATTATAAGTTAGTGGTGAAACTTTATACCAAAACAACTGATGGTTTAGCCATTGAAACCATAGAGAGTGCTCTTACTTGGAATTAGCAGTATGCAGATCAATAATTTGACTCTGTCAGGTAATAGAGCTTTTACACCTTGATAGTGTTCTTTTTAATGAACCTATTTCTTTAAAAAGTGACTAACTGTAATGACCCAATTCCTATATATATATATATATATATATGAATATACTATTTAGAGAGTCATTTCACATGAATAATTGTGAATTATATTTCATATACATTCTTAAATTGTGATTTGAAATAATGGTAAATGTGTTAGTTGCATTCAATTGATCATTTCCGGGTATAAGTTATTTTGATGTGATTATCGTGCAAATGTGAAGTTATTTGTGTCTTGACTTATGAATTTGTGATTTGGAATGATTAAAGGGAT
>JAOXYD010145981.1:0-10616 GCA_028565735.1 Pinacopodium congolense
CAGTCATAATACATGAAAACCAAATAATGATCTCCAACTAATACTATCAAAGGACTCTAATACACTTTATTGGAAACATGCCACTTAAAGACACTGAGTCAAAGTCCTTTAGTTAGAGGAGTAGCCAATGTCTACTTAGTAGTAATATACTTTATTGCAATGTCACCTTTCTATACAAGTTCTTTTATAGTTAAGTATTTAACCTTCAAATGTTTAGACCTTATCATATTCTTAGTATTGCTGTTGAATGACATGGCATCAAGATTATCATAGTACAATCGCATTGGTTTAGCCATTGAGTTAACTATAAATAATTTAGAGATCAAATTTTGTAGCCAAACTACATGTGAAGTAGACCCATAGCATGCAACAAACTCAGCGTGCGTAGTGGAAGAGTTCAAAAGTGTCTGTTTAATATTCTTCTAAGAAATATAACTACTTGCTAACATAACAATGTAATCGAATGTACACTTTATATTATCTAGAAACATAGCATAATATGAATCTATACACCCAATTAGTTTTAAGTTTTCGACATTTTTATATGTAAGCATATAATCTGTAATTCCTTACAATTTTCTCAAAACTCTTTTGACTGCATTACAATGATTTATACCTTAGTTAGATAAAAATCTACCCAGTAATCTAATAACAAATGCAATATTTGGTATAGTATACACTCGAACATACATTAGACTACTTACTACACTAAAATATGAAATATTCTTCATGGCCTCTATTTTAACTTCATTCTTTAGACATTATGCCAAAGATAATTCCTCTTCATGAGAGACTGATACTGTATAAAGCTTAAAATTTTCATATTAAATCTTTGCAATACACACTGAACGTATGCTTTTTAAGAAAGATCATAAGGGTTTTGAGATCTATCCCGGTAAAGTTATATACCAAGGACAAAAGATGCTTACCAAGATCCTTCATATTAAAATGTTTTGACAAAAGTTGCTTAACCTCATACAATATGCCACTTCATTTAACGTAAGCAATACATAATCTACATATAAAATTTTTAAAAAATCAACTTTACTTGCTTTGATCTTATGGTATAATCATCTTTCTACTTTATTTTTTGCAAAGCTAAATGAGGTAATTACTTCATCAAACTTTATATACCACTGTCAATAAGCTTCTTTTAATCCATCTATAAATTTCCTCAATTTACAAATAATATGACTCTTTTCATCTTCCTAAAACCCCTTAAGTTGCTCTATATAATCCTCTTCACAAAGATCTCTATTTAGTAAAATAGTTTTAACGTCCATATGATGTAGTTCTATATTATAATGAGATACTATTGTCATAGTAACTCTATATATATCCTTATAAGATACATGGAAAAAATATGAAATTATAATTAACACCTTCTCTTTCAGTAAAACTTTTGGTAACTAACCTAGTTTTAAATTGCTCAATTTTACCCTAGAAGTCTTTCATAGTCTTATATACCCATTTTCAACCAAGATATTTACAATTATGAGGTAAATTAACAAGTTCTCATATAAAAGTATGTTTCATGGATTTCATTGCATCCCTCATTATGTCTATTCATAAATTTACATGAGGGACAGGGACAACTTCTGTAAAAGTAAATGGATTAACCATATGACAATATCATAGTCATTCTCTCTAAAATAAACTATATAATTAAATGAAATTACAGGTCGTTTGACCCTAGTAGATCTCCTCAATGGAACATGTTCAACTTGATATTGAACTATATGAACCCTTATTATTAACCTGTATGGGTGCTTAGTCATGTATTGGAATAGTATTAGGTTTAATATCAATCAATCAAAATTAAATGGGTGTAGAATGTAATAGGTTGAACGTGACTTCCATTTAATATATCAAAGTGACTTACTTCATTAGATATGTCATGTTTTAGAAATTTAGTCATTTGTTATTCTACAATTCCAGAACCTCCCTCTCTACTGTAAAACCTATAACCCTTTGTCTACTCTAGAGAACCTATAAAATAACAATGAGTAAAACGAGAATCTGATTTACTTTCATAAGGATAATATAATCTTACCTCTACAGGGCAACCTCAAATATGGAGATGGGAGAGTGATGGTTTCCACCCTTTCCAGAGGTTAAATTTTTTTATAAGAACTGCTTTGCTTGAAACTCGATTTAAGATATATAAAACAGTCTTTAAGGCTTCGTTCCAAAGGTAATTAGGAAGACTAATTCTGCTCTGTATGCTCCTTATCATTTCCAGTACGGTGCAATTATGCCTTTTAGCCATACCATTTTATTTAGGACTACCTAGTATGGTTAACTAAACCATTATTCCACAAATTTCTAGGTATTTGGCAAAGAGACTTTTTTCTTATCCTGTAACTCTGTGTTTACTATAATACTCTCCTCCACAGTTAGATTTATCATTCTTGATTGACTTTCCCAATTGGTTTTCAACTTTAGTTTTAAAGATCTTGAAATTATCAAGAGTTTTAAACTTTTCTTTAATCAAGAACAAATATCAATATCAAGAAAAATTAACAATGAACGCTATAAAAACCTTTATCCATAAATAATAGGAGAGAAAGTGCCACAAACATCAATATGAATAATATTTAACAAATCGAAATTGTGAATGGATTGTTTATTCTTAATTTTTGTTATCTTACTTTTATAAAAATTAATACATGTCTCTAAATTAGCAAAATCAAGAGTTAGAAAAATATTTTCCTTTATCAATCTTTCAACTCTTATTTTAGAGATGTAACCCAAATATTTATACTACATCATATATGAGTTACTCTTTATTAGAAGTCGTTTAGTAATGACTTTATTAGTATATGTGATGAAATAAAAAAACTATTAAGAGTTAAACATATTTTACATAAACCCTATGACAAAAAACGTCACCAATATATTTTATATTGTATGAAAACTTAACAAAAGAGTTATCGATCACAAAATTATAGCTTTCTTTGTGTAAAATAGAAACATAAACTAAATTCACCTAATCAACAGTATATAGAACATGTTATTCAAAAACAAATTTAAAACTAGTATCTAGGTTTAAACACATCTCTTATGAAATTTACATTAACTACGTCATTATTGGCAATAACCAATTTTAATTCATCGTTATTTGGCTCCCTCCTAAATATAAACCCCTATATCGTGGAAACAATATGAGTGAGAGTTCCACTATCTATTCACCAAGAACTAGATGTAGCTATAGCAACATTGGATTCATAAATAACACAAGCCAAATAATTCCCTGATTATTTATGTTTTTCTTTTTATCATTTATATTTCATGCAATCCTGCTGTCTATGCCCTTTCTTCTACAATAAAAACATTACATTTTCTTTATGACATCACTGGAGATCTTTGCTTCATGAGTCTGACCAAAATCCTTAGATAGAGGGTGATAAGGAGACTTACCTTTGGCTTTGGAAGCCTTGGATTTAGCTTTGGATTTAATAGCAAAAGGGGCTATTGAAGATGAGTTATTTAATTTTCCTCCTCAAATTCATAGTGGAGAATTAAGGTATTAATGATCTAAGCTGCAGATTGAGTGTTATAGGCACTAACAAAAACACTATACTTTGAAGAAAGGGTGTTAAAGGCTTAGTGCACAATATAACCATCATAAATAGGAAAATTTAGGTAGTCTGGTTTGTATTTACACCATATCAAGGTTATACTACCTCACTCTCCTTTGCTCTATATATCTTATAGAAAAAAGTTGTTTCATTATATTATTAATTTCATCATTGAGAGATACTCTATACCTCTAAGACACATTATCGAGAAGTTCTTTAACTATGTAAGTGGTCAAAAGTCCACTAAATTTGTTACCAAAATGGACCTCTTAATGGTCAAATAACATAGCTTATTAATCTTATCCTAAGCTATAAGGGCTTCTTTATCAACATTAGAACATGAAGGTGTGACGGGAGGTAGCCTCTCTGTATTTATCACCATGTCTAAATTAGCTACCTCCAAAGTTAGTTGAACAACTTCCTTCCATTTTTTGAAATTGAAACCAGTCAAGGTTACAATGGTCATTGTACAATTATTTATAGTAAAGTATTATATTATTAGCACAATTTTAGGATAAAGACGATGCTAAAAGTCATAAATAGTATCTGTACTAAACATCTCATTCAACATATCATGAAGCCCCTATAGGCAGAATGCATAATATATATAAATGAGACCTCCACATAAAAGCAGTTAGAACTTAAACATTGATTTCCTTCATCAAATGCCCTTATGCACATCTCTAGATTCCATATAAGATAAACACCTGTGGGTTAAATAACCAAATAAACAATTAGAGACATTCCTTAACATGCAAGTAAACATAATTTTAATATCAATTCAAAAGGTCAATGTAGTGACAACATTCTCATTAGTACTAAAATCACTTCTTAAGAACAAGAAATACATCTATATGTTATCCTCACATTTACTGTATAGGTATAAATATATGAAAATTCACCTCCATATGATGTAAATCTTAGAAACATCCAGTTATTTTCACATAACAATGTTAAAAATACATTATCAATACCTTTATGTTAAAAAATCATTAAAAAAACTATAAAAGGGAATAATAATGTAACTAAGAATGATAACCTCGCGAAATAATAAACCACATACATTTCAAATTTATTTGGTCGGTTGTAAGAAAATTCACTTAAATATGGTTTTAATAACTTGGTTTGAATTTATCTAACGTTAAACCTTTGTTATTACTAATATAATAATCCCATAAAAATTCATAAACCTAACTTTATGCACTCTTAGAACCCTAAAAATGATTTAAGATAACCTTAGTGACTGTTATGTAATTTATGAACAATTTTGATTTTTTTTTTGTAGGATGTTGATATTAGCATGATGTTAGGAGCCTGCATTAACACATGCGTCAGCCTCTCACATAAGCTCTTGCGTCAGTAGATGGGATTGAAAGGAGGTGCATCTACGCCATGTATACATGCAGACATGTGCCCACCTTTATGACGCAATGTCTTCTATACGCCAACCGTACACCAACACTTAATGCTTTGTATGACCGACGTATGTCCTAATTTTCCTAGATGCGTGACAAAGTCCCACATACTTTCTTGATGCTTGCCAAAGTGTATAGAATAGTCAAACACAGTAGGGAAAAAGTGTAAAAATTCCAGTCTTTATTTCTTGTAATCTATGCCGGATTTTAGAGATTATTTGCAAAAAATTTCATCGAAAAATGTTATTATTAGACTCTTATTGTAAACTTATACATAACCCAATCCAAGTAACAAATATACAATTTAATAAAGTAACATATGTTTATTTCTTCAATTTTCTTATGAAGAAATTTAAGAAATCTCTACCAAAATTTCATACAGTCATGAAACTGTTTTGATACCAAATATTAGAAAACTATATGATTGACTCAGGTTTATTCATGAAATTATATGAATTAAATATATAGGATAATGCGAAAATATTACTTGTCTTGCTATCAATATGTATTGAATAAGCTCTTGAAAGACTTGAACAAACTTGTGAACTTTATGAACAAGCATGTAGCTGGTATTTCTGTATCTTTTTTATGCTTGAAACTCCTAATATGTCATAGTAAACCTTATATTCAATAATGTTACTTGACCATATATAAGAGATCTATGCTATGTATAGGTACCTTTAGTGAGCTCCCCATCAAGCTTAATAAATATCAAGTTTAGATTAATCAAAATTGATTTTCTTTATTAGATTTTTGACTCATATAATTAGGTCCATTATTAGATCTTCTCTATTATTTTTAATTTGATTCCAATTTATCTTAATTTTAAACTTAACGTGTTAGTAATATAATGGATGCCCAACTATATACAAAAAATAACCAATAGTTCTTCTTTTATCTCATATTTGAGTTAAGTAATCAAAGTAAAGCATCTAGCTGCAATTGGAGTAAGTGATAAAGTCATCTCACTGTGACTCATAGCCATAAGGCAAACTCTGCTACCTGCTGCGATAGCACTGAAGGCAACGGACATTATCTTGTTAAATCTTGCATAACTTAATTCATTATATTAAATATTTAAACATTTTATTTTAATGAGAATTTATTAATTAAAAATATAATTTAGTATAGTAAAAATAAAATAAATTAAAATTCAATATTAACATCTTATCGTATAATAAGAATACAATAAAAAAATGCTAACACATTCAAATAGATTTTTATCTTCATTTTTTATAAATTTTAACCAAACATATTTATATTTTAAAATATAAATAAACAATAAAAATAGAAATTAAACACCCGAAAAAAGTGTGATATTAAGTGATCTCAAAAGTTAGGTGATGAAATCACTGGAAGTCCGTGTAAAAAATTTCGAGGCTTATCCAACCCTAAAGAGCCCAAGTCTGGCTGGCCAGCCCAAGTAATGGATTGTCTTATTTGATCGTAGGCCAGCATTCCATAATTTAAGTAGCATTTGTTTCACTGCTTTACGGAAGTGCAATTAGTCGGCATTCCAAGAGAAGTGAATTACGTTAAGCTGTTTTAATTCTAGAACCATCAACACATTTCTCCTCCTCTTCATCACGCAAATACCACCTGTATCTCTCTCCGTCCCTCCCTTCCTGCCACGCACACACAGGCACACCCCAAGTTCTTCCTTTTATATAAAATTCGTCTGCAGAATTTGTCTGTTCCGTATTTGTTTATTCATTAATCAAAATTTTGATCGTTTCTTCTTCTTATATCTGCTACTGTTCTTACTTAACCGTCTTTGGCTACTATCAGCACCAATCCAGGTCTTCTTTGTTAATAATTTAAGTAATAACCTCTTGTTCCATAATTAATAGGTTTATTCTCTTCTCCTTCTTTCCTTCAGTCTGGGTTTTTTTTATACCCTTCTGTTTTTATGTAAGTTGGTACTGCAAAAGTTCTTCCTTTTCATTTTATTAGGACCCATCATCTCTGCTGGTTTAGAGATTCTTTTATTTAATTTAGTGTTAGTATCAGGAATCGATTTCTATTCAGTTCTCAAGATATCTTTGTGTGAATTATAGGTTAGCAGGAGACAGTTATGTTTGTTGAATGTTTTTTTAAAGTAAAGTAAATTTCTCTCGTGAAACTACATATTTACAACACTTGCTTCCTTCTCGTTATTGCAAAATCCTAGGATTGGTTTAGCTAATACATGCACTTTGGTTTGTATTTATATATATATTTGCACTTTGATTCTACATGTTGCGTATGTCTGACGTTGTTGATCTTTCATGGTGTAGTTCACAATGGCGGATGGTCATGAGACTGACAGAAACATTGAGATATGGAAGATGAAAAAGGTTATAAAGGCACTGGAGGCAGCTCGTGGCAACGGGACGAGCATGATTTCTCTTATCATGCCTCCTGGTGATCAGATTTCCCGCGTCACTAAGATGCTCGGCGATGAATATGGAACTGCTTCTAACATTAAGAGCAGAGTCAATCGGCAATCTGTATTGGGTGCAATTACCTCTGCTCAGCAGAGGCTCAAACTCTATAGCAGAGTTCCTCCACATGGCCTGGTGCTTTATACTGGAACCATTATGACAGAGGATGGGAAAGAAAAGAAGGTTACCATTGACTTTGAACCTTTTAGGCCCATCAATGCGTCTCTTTACCTCTGTGACAACAAGTTCCACACTGAGGCGTTGAGCGAGCTTCTGGAATCAGATGACAAGTTTGGTTTCATTGTCATGGATGGTAATGGGACCTTATTTGGGACACTGAGTGGTAACACCCGGGAGGTTTTGCATAAATTTAGTGTTGACCTGCCAAAGAAACACGGGAGAGGAGGGCAATCAGCTCTCCGATTTGCTCGTCTTCGAATGGAAAAGCGCCACAACTATGTGAGGAAGACAGCAGAGCTTGCAGCACCGTTTTTCATTAATTCCTCCACCAGTCAGCCCAATGTTGCAGGGTTAATACTTGCTGGGTCTGCTGATTTCAAGACTGAGCTGAGTCAGTCAGATATGTTTGATCCTCGACTCCAGTCTAAAATTCTGAATGTTGCTGATGTTTCATATGGAGGGGAGAATGGTTTTAATCAGGCAATTGAGCTGTCATCTGAAATTTTGTCCAATGTGAAGTTTATACAGGAGAAGCGCTTGATAGGGAAGTATTTTGAGGAGATCAGCCAAGACACTGGGAAATATGTTTTTGGTGTGGACGACACAATGCAGGCTTTGGAGATGGGGGCTGTTGAAACTCTGATCGTGTGGGAAAATTTGGACTTACAGAGGTATGAGTTGAAGAACAGCTTTACTGGGGAGTTTATAATAAAATATTTGAACAAGGAGCAAGAGGCGAAGCAGAGCAGTTTTAGGGATCCAACCAGCAATGCTGAACTGGAACTCCGTGAGAAGATGCCTCTGCTTGAATGGTTTGCGAATGAGTACAGGAGGTTCGGTTGTAATCTTGAGTTTGTTACCAACAAATCACAACAAGGTTCCCAGTTTTGCAGAGGGTTTGGAGGGATTGGAGGAATCTTACGTTACCAAGTTGATATGAGAGCATTTGATGATTCTTCTGATGATGGAGAAGTTTACGATGATTCTGAATGACTATCAACCAACTTTACCCCATTGCCGGTGCAGGAAATAGGGTACCAAAGCCTGCACCAGTGCGCGAGCGATCGCGATCGCGCCGTGCCGCTCGGAGAACATGTACGAGGATTTCAGTTTGAGGTTTTGATCTCTAAACTCGTTCAATAATAATTTCAATACTTCCTTACCATTTTCTTTCTTAGGTAGTCATGACTTACAAACTTATTCACTTTTAATTGGATTGACATTTCTTATTTTTAGTTGTGATTTTTATGTTTTTGTATTAAATTTTGTGTTTTTTTTTATGTTATACAAACTTAATCACTTTTAATTAGATTATTATTTGTAATTTTGTGTTTTTGTATTGAGTTTTATATATTTTTTCTAATTTTTATGCTATACAAACTTAATCACTTTTAATTAGATTGTTATTCGTAGTTTTTAGTTGTGATTTTTATATTTTTGTATTGAGTTTTGTGTTTTTTTTTAAATTTTATGTTATTTTTTTATTTTTGTACTATATTAGTGTGTTATTTTTATTAATTGTTGTGTTGTTTTTTTATTTTTGTGTTTTAAAAAATAAGAAACGATAAAAAAATTTAAAAGATTGTTTGGTATTATTATTAGTTGTAATTTTTGTATTTTTATATTAATTTTTGTGTATTATTTTCGATTTCTATATTTTTTTCAGTTTTTATATGATATTAATGTGTTGTCTTTTTTAGTTTTTGTACTTTTTTTTTTAATTTCTATATTTTAAAAAATAAGAAACTAAAATCTAATACTAAAATTACACCAAACAACCCCTAACTAATGGTGCTTGTCATTTGTCCTGTTTTTACATTTTTTAAGGAGAACAAAGATATTGGTCAGAACAAGCTTAATGAGGTTAGGATCTTTGTGATGCAGCATCTTGCTACGATGATAAAGAAAGGGTACTTGTCTACTACTTTTATGGTCATAGGTCTCTCCCTTAAAAGAAATGGCTAAACTCTTGATGAATTCTCGACGAAGGATGCCACTGTTCTTCCTGAAGAAGAACGCCGGTTGTTTACATCAGAATCTACAGAACCTAGATATGCACAGGTGTTAGACGTCATGTTTATGTTGAAGCATAAGGTTATGTAACTTTTATGTTGAAGCTTATGGTTGATGCATCTAATATGGAGATTCGTCCATGACTTTGGTGTGTCGGTGCTATTAATAAATTCTCTTATATATTACGTGCCTTTATTATATATGTATGCCACATGCCACTCCTCTGCTTAGCTTATAGTTACGGTATAATTAGTAATCACCCAATGACATGAAGTTTATTAGTAGCTGCACAAAAGGTTTTTTTTTTAAACCATAATTTGAATTCATAAAAATATTTTTCTTCTAAAAAAATACAAATTTATATTTATAAATAATGGATACAAGATGGAAGGAAATTTCTAAGTTTTTATTAAATTTTTTATATAATTGCAAAAAAAATGTAGAAGTATTTTGTAAATATTGTCCAAAAGTGAAAGATAGCATATGTGAAATAAAATATTAATGTTGCAAAATAATTTCCAAGTATACAAATAATTAACAAATGATGTAGGAATATCTATTTTATTATTATTTTGTTTAGTTGCAGGAAAATGTTGAAATATTTTGTAAAATATTTCAAAATTATAAAATAAGTCAATAAAAAATTACGGGCGAAATTAGAGGTGAAAACATAATTTTGTTGAAATTTAAATTTTGTAAAATACGTCTTTTGAATAAATGATTAATGTTTATTATTTCTTATCTTCAATTTTTAATGTTTTTATACTAATACTAAAATTAATTGGATAAGATAAAATTTCTTAGCTGCGTATCTTTCCATTTGCTTTATTAATAATATATTAAAAAATTGTTTGATATTATTGTCAGTTGTAACTTGTATTTTTATATTAATTTTTATATATTATTTTTAATTTTTGTGTTGTATTAATATACTATTTTTTAATTTTTGTACAGTTTTTTTTTTCAGTTTTTATATTTAAAAAAAAAAAGAAACAAAAAATTAT
>JAOXYD010146001.1:0-10614 GCA_028565735.1 Pinacopodium congolense
GGGATGTCTGATGATGCTATGAGGTTGAGATTATTAACTTTTACCTTGAGGGATTGGGCAAAGGGATGGTCTAATTCACTTAATTCAGGTTAGATCACTAATTAGGATCAGCTAGCCCAAGCTTTTCTTACTAAGTACTTCCCCTTCACAAAGACAAAGACTACAAGGATCATAAAGGAGATCAGAAATTTTGAAGAAAGTGATGAGGAGTCATTGTATGAAGCCGAGGAGAAATTTAAGGAATTACAAAGGAGCTAGCCCTGCCACAACCTTCCAAAGGGGTTCCTTTTACAAACATTCCATAATGAGGTTAATCGGAGCACAATAGGAACTATAAAAGTAGTTTTAGGAGTGTCTTTAATAATGGAAACTATAGATGTAACTCATGAAGTCTTAGAAAAGATGGCGAGAAATAATTGCATGTAGTCTAATGAGAGGAGTAGACAAGATTCAAAGAAGAAAGAAGGTGTGATCCTAATTGACTCAGTGATAGCTTTACAAGGATATATTACAACCTTTACCAAGCAATTGAGCAAAATTCAAGGCACCTCTTTATCTATGGTAAAGGCCATGCATTTTGAATTTGAGCATTCTAGGCAAGATAACCATGGTACAATAGAATTTTTCTTGTTGGGAGCTAGTGACACAAACAGGTAAATTATGTGGGCTAACCATAAAGAGGTAATAATACTTATTCTAATACTTACAATCCTAGAAGGAAAAATCACCCAAATTTTTTTTTGAATACTAACAACATTGGTGGCCAAGAGAGAGCAAAAGGACCTCCCAGATTTTAACAAGACTGATTTAGGTGTTTAAAGAGTAAAATTGATAAGATGATGGAAGAGATGGGCATCAAATTTTAAAACAAAAAATATAGCCAAAATAGTATGGAGGTAAAGCTTGACTAGATTGTGAAGAATCACGCTTCATCCATCCACAACTTGAAGGTAAAGGTAGATAAACTTACTAATTCTTTGTCTTCTAGGAATGCAGGAAGCTTAGCAAGCTACACCAAAGCTAAACCAAGGGAACAACTCAAGGCTATTAAATTTAAGAATGGTAAGAAATTAGAGGTTTCAAATATGTGAAAGGAAATCTAAAAAAAGGAGAAAGGCCAGGAGATAGAAGAAGAGAACGTAGAAGAGAAAGAAGAAGAGAAGCTATATGTGCCAACACTACCCTACAAGCTTGAAATTCCATATCCACAAAGGGTGAAACAACATTAAGTAGATATTTAAATTCTTCAAATTCGTGGAGAAGATGAAGAAACCTCAAATTAATTTGTTCTTGGTGGAAGCACTGGAGTGTATGCCCAAGTATGTAAAGTTTCTCAAGGACATATTAACACACAAACAAACTTGGGAGAACAACCAAAAGATAACCTTAATAGAGAATTACGGTTCAATCATATCAAGTATAATGCCTTCTAAACTATAAGATCCAAGGAGTTTTATTTTTCCATGTGTTGATGGTTGGTTTTGAATTTACAAAATGCTTATGAGATTTAAGTGCAAACATTAACTTGATGTCTTTACCTATTTTCAAGAAATTAGGGCTAGGAGATGCCAAGCCAACATCCATGCTCATCTAACTTATAGACTAATCCATCAACATATGGGATCTATAGATGGATCATCAAGATCTTTTCTTTTATTGATAGACCCTTTACGGCACTTGTTAGTTAAATATATGCCTTATGAGTTTAATGATGATTGTTTAGCTGCTTTTGATAGGTTAAAGAAGACATTCCCAATAGCACATATATTGACATCGCTAGATTGGTCACTGCCCTTCAAGATCATGTGTTATGCAAATGATCATGACTTTTTTGTGTACTTGGATAGCATAAGGAGAAGAGGCTACATGTAATTTACTATACAAGCAAGACCTTGATAGGTCCATAATTAAATTGCATTACTACCGAGAAGAAGTTACTTTTTGTAGTATTTACTTGTGAGAAATTTTGTTCTTATCTTTTAGTCTCAAAAGTTATTGTTTTTACAAATCATGCGGCATTGCGTTATCTTTTTGCAAAGAAGGATGTTAAGGCTAGGCTAATCTGATGGATGCTTTTAATCTAAGAATTCAACATTAAGATTAAAGACAATAAAGGAATAGAAAATATTGTAGCAGACCACCTAATGAGATAAGAAGGGGACATCATAAAGAAGAAGAGGAAATCGAGGAGAGCTTTCCTGATGAAGCCTTAATTATTGTAAAAAACCCTTTTCTTCCTTGGTTTGTGGATATTTCAAATTACCATTTAGGTGGTATTCTTCCCCCTAATCTCTCATATACAAAGGAAGAATTTCTTATTACAGTATTCTCGCTATTTTGGGATGAACTTGTGCTATAAAAGATATGTTCTGACAATTTAATTTGTAGGTATATCTTTGAAGATAAAATTCCTGAAGTTTTGGCTCAATGTCATAGCTCCCTTTATATAGGATTCTATAAAGCGAACAAGATGACTACTCATAATTTAGAGTGTGGATTATATTGGCCAAACTTGTTCAAGAATGCTCGAGATTTTGTGTTTCATTGTAATACATGCCAAAGAGTAGGCAACATTTTGAAGAGGAAGGAGAGGTCACTTTTAAACATCATGGAAGTGGGAATATTTGATGTATGGGACTTGGATTTCATGGGGCTATTACTATTCTACCTAGGTAACTCTTGTATACTAGTTAGAGTTAATTATGTTTCTAAGTGGGTTGAGGCAATAGTAATTCCAACAAATGATTGTCAATTTATTCAAAGTTTAATCAAGAAGATCTTTACTAGATTTAGGGTTCCTAGAGTAATCATAAGTGAATAGAGAGAGTAACTTTTGCAGCAAACCCTTTAAGGATCTATTGAAGAGATACAATGTTCATGCTACTCCTTACCATCCACAAGTAAGTGGACAAGTGGAGGTGGTGAATAGGGAGTTGAAGAAAATCTTGGAAAAGGTAATGAGTAATTCAAGAAAATATTTGATTTTAAAGTTGGATGACACATTATGGTCTTACCGAGCAGCTTTCAAAACCCCTATAGGGACAACCCCATATCAACTTGTAAATGACAAGACTTGCCATTTAACATTAGAGTTGGAGCATAGGGCCTATTAGGCAATTGTAAAGTTTAACATGGATTGAAAATTAGCCAATGAAAATAGGTTGCTACAATTTGATGAATTGGAGGATCTAAGGTTTGATGCATATGAAAATGCCAAATTGTACAAGGAGAGGGCGAAGAAGTGGCATGATACTCTCACATCAAGAATAAGGAATTCATGATTGCAGACTTGGTTCTTTTATTTAACTCACGACTTCAGTTATTTCCCAAAATGCTCTAGTCAAGATGGAATGGTCCTTTTAAGGTCATTCAATTTTTTCCACATCAGCTTTAGAGTCAGAGAATGACAAAGGTGAAACTTTCAAGGTTAATAGGCATAGGTGCAAGCTATATTTCGAAGGGACATTTTCACAAGAAAGGAAAGCCATTTCTTTCCTTTGCATCACTCATTCATGATTTATTATGGACTGGTCAAGCTAATGACCTTAACTTAGCATGTTTCCCTTTCATTTGTTTGTCTTTGCCAACTTATGTGTTGCTTTTGCTTTACTTTGATTGTGTTTAGTGTGGTTTTACTTTTAATTGATAGTTTTTAGTTTGGTTTTGATTAACATGTTTTCCATTTCTATTTCTTGTTGTTTAGGTGCTCATGATGTGCTTAGACACTATTTGAAGGTTAGTAGAGGATGCTTATCTAGGAGGAGGAGTAGAGGAGTAAAAAGGAATCAGTTCTAGACAGCATTCCTATGATCTTAGGAATAGGGCCTATTCCCATGATTGTGGGATGACCAGTCTAAGGGCCACTTAAGGCCCCTCCCCTCTTTCCCTTTTTTCATGTTTTTTCATTCTCTATTTCTCTCAAAAACACACCCCTACTCCCTAGATCTCCCAAAATCACTCATATTTACACTAAATCTTTTTTAGTGTTTCCACTTTTTCATCATTCCACACTAGTTTTCACCTTATTTTCGAATTACCCACTTCAAAATCATAATTTTTAAGGTGTTCTTCACCTTTTATCTTTCTAAAAAGTGACTCACTCTATCTCTTGTTATTTTTGTAGATTTCAATCTCTAATGGATCCAAGGAATGCAACAACTACTAAACCAATTGATGAAATGCAATTATAAGTCTCCAGATAAGGTATATGCAACATTGCAAAGAATTTTCAAGCACCATTTCCAATTTTTTCCAAAGATGAAGGTAATAGATTTCATTACTTCAGAAGTAGAGCTTTGCTTCCTCCTAGGTATTTTGACTTTGGACTCTTGGATCATTTAAGAGTTAAAGGGCAAGGATGAACATTTAACTGCAAATATTGGTTAGGCTAATCTTATTCGTTGTTACTTTGTTATTTATCATAAATAAATGTTAGAATTTTTCACCACTGTTTGTTATAATTCCCATATGGACACATTTTTGTTTTGTTTAGATTGTAAACTATACAATTTAGATTATGTCGTGATGCATACTTTATTTGAAGTGTCTAACTCTAAGATACTTGATGCCCTTATAGAGTTTGATGTAGATGAATGTTATATGAAACTTATAGGTGAATCTAACTTCGATTCCAAGAATGCCCCAAAAACATTGATAAAGAGCACTGAGCACTTATTATGTAACAAGTTTATGTGCTTAATCATTTTTAACAGAATGGAAAGTAATAAATGTTCATCAGCGAGCGTTTCATTTTGTGGTGTATGGATCGTAAACTAAAAGTTAACACACCTTATCAAATTTTTTTATTCATTCCTTGCACGGTAACTAAACAAAGCACTTATTTTGGCATGGGTTATCTTGTCCTTGCTTAGCGCTGAATTATAATTTGAATTTGGATGGTTTGCATGTTGATATGATAATTTTGATGTTTTTTATGTGCCACATTTGAGACTATCTGAGATTTTGGAGCACCATTCTATGGTGCTCTGAGATCCACAATCTAGAACTACTTATAAAAAAAGGAAAGGAAAGGTACATCCATTGCCCAGGCATTATCATCTCAAGCACCACCAAAGGCTGAAGAAGGAACCACAAGAGAATATGAAGGTAAATGGAAATAAGTTATCCAAGCCATGGAAGCCAACACCATAAAATTGTAGAGAATAATCACTAGATGGCTCTTCGAATCAATGAACTTGGAACCTAGGTCTAACAAGTGCTAAAACAACAACAATACACCATCAAGAAGTTGCTAAAATTCTTTCAGATGTAAAACGTCTAAGTCCCCTAGCCCTCGCCTTCACCACCATAGCAGATTTTTCCCCTGATCTCTTTTACTTAGTTTGCATTTTGACTTTGATTTTATGTGTTTGTTAGTTAGATTGTCTTGTTTCTTTTTTTGTGTGACTTGCTCTGTTAGTGTTTCCTCTTTTATATTGAGGAAAATGTGTTGCCCGAGTGTAGGAAGGTGACATTACATTTGCATTGCCATTTACTTGTTTTTATTATTTTTGTTACTGTTTGCATTTTGTTATATAGGATATATGTTTTAGGCATAACAGTTTGTTAATTTTTATTGTTTTTTTAAACAATAGAACCACACTTGATTCATTTTGAGTTGTGTTACCATAAAATATTGCCATGGTAGTTGGAATAAAATTAAATGTGTGCTTGAACTTGAGTTAGGCTACTTGAGTAGAGAGTGAACCATGTTGAGTGTTGAAAGTAGTTAGTCGCATAAGCTTACTGAGAAATTGACACTTGAGCAATGAAGTAATGTATTGAACCATAATGAATTTTCATTTAAACCTTTATGCGTAATTGAGCCTTCATGACTCCATTCTATCATCATTTCATATCTTTGTATATGTGATACTTCCTTGGGAAATTACCTTTAGAACTTTTTTTAAATCTGTTTAAATATACTAGATTCATGCTAGAGGGAAATGATTAAAGACCTTCTTCTTTTAACCCTTGGATTAAATGAGCTACCCATTTTATTATCCCTTCTAAACCTTGTTGGGCTTTTAACCCCTTTTTTTCTTGAAATCACCCTTTTTTAAAACCCACAAACCTCATTAGCTTACCCAATCACAATTTTAATAGAGTACTAAGTGAGGCATTGGTTTGGTATTTTTGGCTACATTTTTTTTCTTATATGAGTTGGGCGACACTTATACTTATATAGCATATTGCACTTAGTTGCCGTTTTATTCATTGCTTTTTTATTGTGATTTGAAAAAAAATAAAAAAAAAGAAAAAGGAATAACATATATTAGCGACAATAAGTGTGGAGAAGTAGTTATATCCATTTGCATATCTTAGAAGTTTATTTTGTCATCCCTTTTTACACCTAGTATTTTATGAATGCTTGTGATAAACCCCTAAAACCTTTTTTACCTACCGTAACCCTAACACCATTAAAACCTAAAACAAGGTCCTTTTAATCTATTTTAGCATGTAATCAATATGGAGGAGAATTGGTGTATTAGCAAGCCTATAATAGTGTGGTTTCTCATAGGATGTTTGGGTGAAACACTAACCTTCAAAAACTTGAGAGAAATGAGTGAGACCTGCAAGGAAGATCCATTTTGAGTTTATACTTACTTTTGAGTTACGGTACAACACGTTGACTTTATTTGTGTGCATTAATGAAAACTAGTAATGATATATGTAGTAGCTTGACACTTGAGTTGGCCAATGTTTAAGAGATTGCATGTTTTAATCTTTGTGAAAAAATTTAATGGTTCTTTTTTATTTTTTTTAGGACAAGCAAATATTTTATTTTTGGGAAGTTGATATTTGTTCATTAGTATAGGTTTTTCTAAGTATTTGGCATATGTTCCTTGCATTTTAGGATGAAATTGTTGTGTATAGGACTTATTTTATATGTTTTTTATAATATTGATCCTCATTGTTGTTTATTAAATGTTTGTTTCTGGTTTGGAGTAAGATTTGACCATTTTGGTGTAGGTATGGAGCATGGCTACCTTTGAATTTGATCAAAGGACGAAGAGAAGAGAAGAGAATTGGAGCTTGTAAGCTAGAACTTCCCACGATCGTGGCAATGATGCAATTCCCAAGATCATGGGAACCAAAGTCAATCTGGACATATGATTTTAAAAAAATTTTGACAGTCGTTGTAAGGCCCCTAAATATATCCTAATTGAAATGATACATGTTCATAAAAGTACATATGAAATAAGAGTTGAAATTGTGTTATGATTTGAATGTGAAAGGCACATGACAATAATTTTTGTGTTGATGGAATATAGTTAGGAAATCGGACTTAATTGATACCATTAGGAATTAAGGTATTTAAATATATATTTAGACTAGGAAAATTATTAAGTGACAAGTTAAGTTGATACATAGAAATTAGAATGACTAAACTAATTACTTGTTCTATAAAATGCATATAGAAAAAGTTAGAGTTGGATTTTGAAGTCTGCTAGATAATTTTCCCCCTCTGTATTTAGTTTTTATAGCATCAATAATTAGACCATTTGGGGTTCTAAATCATGAGATATGAATAAATGATCACAGGTTGCTCCAAAACAGGGGTAGCATCAGGTCACCTTTTTCAATCTTAATTTCTAAAGTCATAGAGCAAGAATTAAATCAAAGTCTCTTATAGAGATATTTAACTCTATGTCTTAGGTTTTATGTGCAAGCAGAATCACATAATGTGGGGGTCTTTAGGCTTGGTTATGTTGCAAGTAATGTGACTGAGTTAAACAAGCCCTTGATAGAAGTCCATTGCATAATACTCTCTTGTCATATTCAACCAATTCTATTCAAAATAACACAAAAGTAACATCCCAGAAACAAGTCTTAAAGTATTACAAATGGAAGCTTAAATGGTGGGCAAGTGGGCTGCATAACTTGGTGTTAAGTGGCATACTAAGCTAGTGACCCCTTAGTGTTAAGTAGCATCTTAATCTAGTGACACCATGGTATTTAAGCTAGTGACACCTAGTTAGTGATGAAGCAACTCTCATCATTCTTGTTTTCTATCCACGAAAAACCTTCCATCTTCTCTCAATTTTTGCTGGAGTTTGGATCATTAACAATAGGAAGCTTTGTTTATACTAGTTGCTTGGAAGCTTGGTTTAGCTAGATTCTTGGAGTTAGATTTGAATTCTAGTAAGGTAAGGGAATAATAAACTTGGTATCATGTTATAACATGTGTTTTTTGATATTTGATACATATATCTATAACTTTCATGAAGGAATTTAGTTTGATTTCTATCATTAAAGGTTTTGAAATTTTGTTTGAAGTTGAGTTCTGGTTGCTGCCCATGTTTGACAGCAGTTTGTAGTATTTTGACTATAACTCTCAGAATAATAAGCCTAATTGCATCAACATTATTTTGTTAGAAATTTAAGACATAGAGGAACATTTTTTTATAAGAATATAATTCCTAAAAACCTCAATGTCTATGTCAAAATGGACATACAAAACTAACCCAAAAACATGTCCTGGAAAAACAAAAGGCAGCTATTTAGAGATAGATCGAAATTCAACTTCCCTTTTCGATCTACTTTCCATATCTTTAGAGTATGAATTTACATAAACTCAAAGAATAAAAGTTGTATATATAGGTCTTCTCTTGATCTCAGTAAACACAACTTAAGAAAAGAGTGACTAGAGCTTGAGTTATGCTTGTTTCCCTAATAATGTCTATCATAAACCCCTGTGCAAGATGAAATTCTAATTTTAGTATTTCAATCTCTTTTTCAAATCTTTAGAGCATGAATTGGAAGAAACCCAAAGAATAAAAGTTGTAGACATAGGTCTTAGCTTGACCTTAATTAAAATGGCTTGATAAAAAAGTGCCTACAACTCAGGTTATGTCTGTTTTTCTAGTACTGCTTGTGACGGAACCCTGTATAGGGTGAAATTCTAGTTTCACCATTTTGATCTATGTTTCATATCTTTAAAGCATGAATTTTCAGAAACGCAAATAATAAACATTGTATATATAGGTCTTAGATTGATTTTTAGAGAAAACAGCTTGATAAATGAGTGATTAGAACTTGAGTTATGCTTTTTTTTCCTAGTACTGCCTGTGACAGACCCCCTGTGCAGGAACTTTATATTATTTGGTGTGTTCATGAATGAATGAATTCCAAAGACTGATGTATAATGACTTGGATATGAACTTTTATGAATTGGGAATCTCTAAGATGATATTGTGTTAATTCTGGACCATCAAGTGTCTAAAGAGTTTGATAATTGCGATTATTTTGGAAGTGCTTTCTATTTGTGTGAATCAAAGAATAAGTCATATTGATTAAACAATAATCAGTAAAGTTCAATGTGTTGCAATATTTTCCTCATATGAGAATTCTGAAATGAAGCTATTTGTTTTAATATTGTTAAGTACTAGTCGTGGGTGTATAGGCATGCCTAGAAGGGTCTGTAGCTGCTCCTACAGCACTTCGGTGTCTCCTATTACAGACACTTCGGTGTCTCTTATTATTAAGACATTATCTCTCTTGTTCTGTGATATCAATCATGGTATCTCTTGGATTAGTCCCATTACCCAGTTCTATATAAAGGATTATCAAACTATCTATTTTGAAAGCAAATTATGTTTTGTTCCAAACTTTATCATATTCAATTTTGATATTGGTGAGTGTTGCTCTGAAGCAACTGTGCAATCCATTATGATATGTTATATTTTGTTTTGAGTTTCATGATATTTTGGTTTGGTTTGAAAATCGATAAGTATTGCCTATGATATTTGGATTATTTTCAAATATGTGAATGTTTAGACCACTGTTTGTAATAGTTGTCAAATTATACCCTATTTAGTTTATTCCCCACTAAGCTTTATACTTAGCACATTGGTTTTGCCCTGTGTAGGTTCAGATAGAAGGGTTTGAAGTCTGGGACAATAACAACCATAATGGTCGATGAAAAATGTGTTTTTTTGGGAATGTATGTTTAATAGCTTGTCACGGACTACCAAATAATAAATTTATCTAAATAACCTAACTAAGTAGCTAAGGTGAGTCAGAGTCGATCTCACAGGGAGCTAGGGTATGCTAAAGCTATTCTGATACTGCGTAAAAAGGAAAAAAAACCCTAGATGAAAAGATATTAAAACTAAACACTAAACACTATTAACGAAAAAAAACAAATAAATGATAAACAAATAACAAATACGACAAGCTGGGTAGAAGATAAATCTGGGATTCTAGACTTATAATTGATCATCAAAATAGATAAGTTGTGACTGGTCTAAGATGCTAGCTAGCCTATAGGTTCAAACAAACTCTCAAACCCTCAATTCCTCCAAATTTAGATAGGTCTCATGCGATAGAAAACCTACCCCTAACCATGAGGCAACCTAGAATAAGCTCTCTAGATTTAACGACACAATAGCATTAACAAACTAAGGAACGACTAACCCAAGCCATGGTCACATAAGCTCGGACAATGTAACCTAGAAGAATGGAATCCTAGATTAATTAGGTAAGTTTACCTACAAACCTAATCAACCTATTTCTACTTGCAGTATTAATTATAGACAATTACGTATCACAAGTCACCACCTAGCAATTGAACTAAGAATCATACCTAGGGTAGCTAATCCTAAGCCTTAA
>JAOXYD010146012.1:0-37526 GCA_028565735.1 Pinacopodium congolense
TCAATTTCAGTTAAAATTATTATTATTATTAATTACACATTAATAAATATTGGTGATTCATTTTTATTTTAATCATATATTCAATTTCTATTATATATTTGTATTTATTTTTATAATTTTTATAATTTATTATTTTATACCGGTTTAATACCAGTTTCATAACGGTCTAATACCAGTCAAACCTCTAAACCTTAAACCCCTCTCTTCACCGGTTCGATGGCTGGTCCGATTTTGTAAACATTGGTTAAAAGATAGTAATACAAAAGTTGTTAAAGTCCCACATTATTATAGTAAAGTGATGCCTTGTGGAGAATATAGAGACTAATGGGAAATCAAATTCTCAAATCCACTTAAGTGAAAGATAAAAATAAAGACTAAGAAGATTTAAGGAATAACAAGTTTACAAATATAAATAGAATTTTTATTCTACTTCTTACTTTATTATTTAATGCTTTATAGGCACATCATGCATAAGTATTTCATCTTTTTAACTTAATATATAAGTCTTTTCAATTGCTAAAATAAATTAAAATATTCATTTGAAAGAAAAAATTTTCAAATTTTAAAACACTTTTGAGAAATATTTTGAGATATGTTCAAGTTAAAATTTTATCACAAGAATGAATTTAATTGTTTGAAAAATTTGAAAAATCTTTAAAATATAGTTTTAAAAGCACTGGTCAACTAAGCTAGTCGAATAGTCCACTAATGCTAGTTTTTTGGGTACTTTAGTCAATTAATATATGAATATGATCAACTAATATGTCTTGAAATTTATAAAATTTAGACCGTAAGTTTGTATTGTCACATTGATGGACATATTGGTTAACCAATATGTATGTATTGTTAATCAACGTGGTTTAAAATGCAACCAATGTGTTTGTTATCAATTAATGTGGTTTAAATGCAATATCTTTAATACAATGAGTTTGTATAGTGATATTCGTCAATAATTTATCAATTATTGTGCCACATTATAAAATTAAATTAAATTAGAAATTTAAATTTTAAAATAAAAAGACAAACATTGCAAATTTTATGGGAAATTTTTCAGGGAGAAAATTAAACCATTTAAACATAACAATTTGTTAAAAAAAGTTTTATTTAATTTTCTTAATTTTGACAATTAAATAAAATGAAAATTAGAAAAGACAATATTCAGGGTTCAAAATCATACATTGCTCATTCTAGTAGAACTATCAGATATTTTCAACCCTTTTTATTTAAGTTCCATGTTTTCATCCCCCGAGGGATTTTCATAAATCTAAAGGATTTATACAAGCTTTAAAATCACTTTTTTTTTATAGACGAGATTATTACATTTCTCTTACTTCACCGTATTATATTATGTGATTTTTGGCATTTCTGACTGCATAATTCATATTTGGATTATTAGATTTAATTTTGATTACTTGAGTCTTATCTTTTACCATTTTTTCAACTTAAAAAATATCCCCGCATTCATACTCATTTTTCCAGCTTTGGATGCTCATATAAAATTTTCATTCATAAAGGGCAAACATAACATGTTTATTACATATCTAGTAATCCTTGACCTTTGTGAGCTCTCATTTTGTAAGAGATTTCCTATATCCTAAAAATTAAAAATTAGAATCCTCTTTAATTCATCAAGATATTTTTGGTGATTTAAGTAGTTATGACCAGTCAAATAAAAGATATCTTTTCTCTTTATGACAAACATTATGAAAATGGTAGTTTTTGGAATGGCAAAGGAATTTGCATAATTATCTCAAATCAATTTTTTCATTAAAAAAGAAAGATCTTTAAGAAATAAGGTTAAAGTTAATTATTTATATTCTATATTCTAAAATAGATTATATCAAGATTTATCAATTTATATATATATATATATATCCCTTAAATTAAATAGGTTTTAAGGCGTTATAAAATATAATATCCTAAGCATAAAATAGACAATTCTATACCAAGGGCCTTATGACTCATTGCCAAAGATGTTTAAGAAATTCTTTTTTATTAGGGTTCAAATCTTAATAGAGACAATAACTTACATAATTAAAGGTTTACTGGATAACATCAAATTACACATAATTACACAAGGGATTCATAAACAACGCATTGCAATGATTCATGAACAATGTGGTGTAACTCTTCTGACTAACTAGAACTTCACTCATCATGACGGGAGCTGGAACATACATGAAAACTTTACTGTTTATGTTCAAACACCTAGAGCATTATGTCTTTCTTAGCATATTCTAGACGCTGCTAGTTATTGTAAAAGATTTAGTTATGGTATGAAACGTGGGATTATAGAAAAAGAATCCAAGAAATAAAAGAGGAAAAAATCATATTTTTCACAAGACTCCAAAATTTTAAAGACTAATCGAAATTGAATCCTAATACTCGGTCCCAACAGTATGCCTATTAATAAGGGGATTAAGTTTAAGATAGTTACTTAACCTTTTAACAAAATTTGTATTTAATTATTTCATGTATTTTTATACGAATTTTTTTATAAATATCTTTTTTATATATGATACTATTTGTATCATCACCATATTTACCAACTAATTTAGATTATTTTAAGTTTATACTCAATTCCACTAAATTATCTTTGTTTCATTGCAAGCAATGTTGCTTGAAAATGTTCCAAACTATAACTAACAAGATTATGGAGAATCTTTGCATAACGATACAGGAAATTAAACTTTGGGGATATGTAGAGAAGCAACACTTTAGGACGTTGAAGTTCCAAGTTTGAAGAATGAGATTACAATGACAAAAGAACTAACCATTTTACTAGCATATGTGGTATCCTTTAGATAATTTAACCTTTATATACAATGTCGGTCGAAGGAAAAATTCCATATAATTTATGTTTATTGAAATGTTAGCAATCACAAAATGAATTAGAATTAAAATTAGAACTAGAACTTAGCATAAGTAGCTTTATTAGGAAGGATTCCGAGGTGTTTGGGTCCGAAAAAAATTTGGATCAAATCCAAGTGAGCATCCATATATATAATAAAGATATTGTATCTCAACTCAAAACCTTAAAACAATAGATTATGAGCCTTCTATTATATATAATTCACTTGAACTTTATATCTCTTTTCCATGTAAGATAATTATACTTATCAATGTAACAGTTTTCCCTCATAAGCAAATTTATCCCCATAGAAACTAGCTCCCCCTTAATCCATAGTTAACGGGAAGCCATTTGAATCACTCATAAATCTCTATTCATCTAACTCAAATTCATAAATATCTACTCATGAGACTTCATCATGAAGTTATTTGAGTCACTTATGAATCTCTATACATCCAATCCAAATCCATGAATTTCTATTCATTGGACTTCGCTAACCTGGCTATGATACCAATGAAGAATTCTGAGAGGTTTGGGTCTAAGGAAAATTTAGACCGGCCTAAGTGAACATTTATATACAATAATAAAGACATCATATTTCAATTCAAAGTCTTAAGGTAATATGTTATAGGCCTTCTATTGTATATAAATCACTTCAACTTTATATTTTTTTCAATATGAGATAATTTTACTTATGAATGTCAAACATATTCCTAGTTAGTTTACAAATTCTAAGCTCCAATTCCTTACATTTTCTTCCTAAAAGAATGGAGACTCAACCTCGAAGCCTCATTTATTTTATCCAAATATTGTAGGAGCTGGCCTATGAAAAATGTTCTAAACAATTAGCTTCTAAATTTCAACAATTCAATTTGATTGAATCGATTCGTGCCTGGTTGGCATAATTTACACCTAAAGAATAAGACATATAAACTAGAAAATTATGGTTGGCCAGCTAAAAAGATTAGACAGTACATGATCTGCATCATAGAAGCAACAGAGTTTGAATGGAGAATCATGGAGATTATGAGGTGCTCGTGGGAAACCTTATCAAGAAAGCATACGGACAAGAACTTGGTCGGAGGCTGAAGCCAAAACAGAAAAACAATTAAGGCCTACAGTGACCTTCTTCATTTATGGACTAGGCAAAGACAAACTCTCATGGATTAAATAATATATCCAAGGGTGAAAAGCGTATTAATTATTGGTTGCGACCTAGCTAGCCAGCTTCCTTCCTTTCATATATTTGTTTCGTTGATTGGAAAATCTTCTCCAGCTCGTTCGTAACATGGTTTCTTTCCTATGGACATCTGTATGGTCACATTGTGGTCTTTACGTGTTTTATGGAGTCTGTTCCTCGTGTCCCGCCCATCACGAAGAGCATTTTTAGATTTTTACTCTTTGTCTCGTGGAATCTAAAAGTTAAAACTTTTATTTGAATTTCGCTATACTATAAAATCCCATTGTATTTTCGTACTTTGCATTTATATCACTGACAACATATAATAAGAACGAATTAAAAATTCCTGTTTCTTTAAGAGTTATTTTGTCAAGTAGTGCCCAGAATCGAATGATCAGCCCATCTTATCTATAGATCAATCAAAAGAGTTCCCTTTTCCTACTCTCAAAATAATTTTTCTTTAGTTATCTATGTACCATTGCTTCAATATATGGGAAATAAGTTTAAAGATTCAAAGTACCAATCATAGGCATATTGTAATGAGAAAAAAAAAAAAAAAGAGTCCATAGACGTAGAACCAAAGCATTAAATTATAAGCACGTGCTTTACAAGGTCCATGTCACCAAATCAGCCGAATGGAAATTAATCATTTTCTTCAATACTTTCTCAGTTATTCAGACGTAAGAAAATGGGCATGTTATTTCCCAAAAAACCGATCAATATTTTAGCGTATATGATCTGCAGAAAGTAACAACTTATATATTAATTAGTCGGGAAACTATAGTTCAGTTGATATAACTAGCAAAATAAGAGATAAACTGAGACTTATGCTCATGTTTAAGGCAGATTAATTAAAGTTTTCAAGCTTATTAAATTATAAGAAAACAGCTCGACCTAGTATAAACGTCCCTACATTATTATATTTAATTGAATAAAGTGTCAACAAATGTAAGTACGAGAACCACTCTGGGCTGTCTATTTATGTTGTTGGAATGGTGGAGCACTATGTCGTTTTTGTTGGAACAAAAAACATCATTGCAGAAGGAAAAAAACTGCAGAAAATTTTGTTGGAGCAAAAATGTAAAACCAGACAATATAAATAGAAATGCAGAATATAAGAAGTGCAGAAAAAAATAGAGAACACAACAAAGATAATTTTTTTATTGAAATTATACACATTCAAATTCTACAAATGCTCTATTAAATAGACAAAAATACAAATAATGAACTTTTAGAATTGTTGCGAAAGAAATCATAGGTGTTAGGCTTTGGTTTTAATGTATGTTCATATGAATTTAATCTAATTTTAAAGTAAATTACTTCTAATTTATTGTTAAAGTGCTTAATTATATTTATAAATGTTAAAAAATAGAGATAGAAGCCAAAACATTGGAGAAAAAATAAAAAAATTTAGCAAAAATATCAATTTATAAGACTAAAACGACGACCTCAATAGCCCACCGTTATGCTCATCCAGACCGTCATTTTACTCTCGAAATAGAAGATTTAAACGGCACGTTCATAGCCCACTGTTTACTCTCTTTATGTGTTGTTTTAGTATTTGTTGAGATATTTCCAATTGCAGCTTGCTCCTCCTAAAAAAATGTTGAATTATGTTGTGACAATAATGTGAAACTAAGGAGCCATTTGATTGAGCTTTTAGTTGTGATTTTTTGTTATGGTTGTTGTATTTTTGTATTGAGTTTTGTGTATTTTTATAGATTTTTGTGTTGTTTGTCTCGATTTTTGTGCTGTTAGTGTGTTTTTTTCGATTTTAGTGATGTTCTTTATTGATTTTTGTATTTAAAAATTCAAAAACCAAATCCAAAAGCTGAATTCGAATTAAACGGGCCCTAAGTGACTTATTCTGTAATGTCTATATGAAGTTATTGTATTCACAATGTACTTCCAAAATGGTTAGGTGAAGGGATTGTATTTTCAAGTGCTTGTTGAATGTCGAACATAGATCCGATGAAATGTGAAAACTGAGTGTGCTCATTAACTGAATGTGATTGATGACATATTATGTGAAAAATTGTTGCCCTTCATTCTATGAATATGCATGTTCACATAAAGGAGTTGTGACAGGAGAAAATGATAGTGTAAAACATGTTGTATTTATGATAAGAGGCATCTTGACATTTTATATACTTATATTCTTTATGATGCCATATGAAGTGCATGTGATTGCTCTAACATGCTATTTAGACCTCTGTGTAGGGAGAAATTATGGTTTCACTCTTGTGAACTATTTTACATTATTATTTTGTTGTGACCGAGCGCTTATCCTATATCCGTCGTGGATAGCGAGCTCATTTCAATATTGTCTGGTATCCGTTATGGATACTTGGCTAATTAAACGTTGAATATGAGGCTCTGATACACATAACTAAGTTTCAAGCTCTTTTCACCTTGGCTGCTCTTGTAACAACTCCTTTATGTGAACATACATGGATGTTAGGGTATATGCTCAATGGTAATGGGGTGTTATACATCCACTTGCTACAACTTGCCTAAGTTGCTCCTACTTACAGCTAACATATATAAGAAGCTTTAAAGATCAAAATTGAGATAGTTAAGATGGATTAGAGAAGGCAATTCAAATCAAAAACTATATTCTCTTCTTCTTTCCTTAATTTTTAGGTTTTTCTTTTCTTTTTCCTTTCCAACCTTTGTAGATTATAATTTTAGATTCTTTTAAGGATTCAAGGGAGTTTATTCACGTGTTACGAGGCTGTCTATCAGTTTGTTTTGTACTCCATTGTTCATATATATGCAAGAACATTAGTTGTTTTGTTTCAACATGATTTTTTTGTTTATTTATGATGTTTTGAGATAAATTCTAGCTAAAGACGGGCTCTTGAATGTCTTGAGTGAGTGTTTATCACATGATTGAATGATAATGTTTGTTTATTTTATTTCATAATTCTTATTTTGAGTTAGCCACTTCAAATATGTTTTAAGATGATTAAAGATCCGACAATCTCTACTTTGATCATTAAAAAATTTAGTAAACAACATGGTTTAATTTAAGGATCTAAGAAATCTACCTTAATTATCATGAGGGTACTAATCTTGAATATAGTTTTTAGGATATATTTGTGAGTAGACCAAACCATGAACCAAGAATATGAGAGAAAAGGCAATGACGTAACTATAGCTTTATCTTGATTTTGTGAAGGCCCCAGGTTAGAAATTTCAATCCATTTCATAACTCACTTAAGTCATTTAGGTCTTGTCCTTAGCAAATTAATCATTTGGTAATTCTTAGATCACTTGGAATGCAATAACAAAGTTGGAAGTTTTTATATTTGTTTTAGTTAATCTAACCAGTTTATATTAAAGATCTTGAGTTCCTTAGATAATTGTAATCCAATTGTCTTAGTATTCACACATTTTCTCTATGAATTTAACATTCTAGAGTCTTAAACGTGCTTCACTTTATTAATTACGATGGATACACTTCCGTGAAGTTGACTTGAATTTAAATTTGAATTGCATATGAATTTATTGATTTATTGAGCTGAATTAGTGATATCAAACTAATGTAGCAATAGGACAACAAAAAAACATGTTAAAGACCCACTAATAGTCAAATAACAACCCACAAATAGTTAAAAAATAACCTACTAACAGTTCCAAGTTTTAGAAAACTAGAAACAACCTAAACTAATTTTTAATTAATTTTCAACACTTTCCCTTAATTGAAAATTAAAAACACTAAGTTATCACTAGAAATAAGTATTCTTCTATAATGAAAGAAACTTGTGAGAATATTAGCTCGCTGCTAGTTAGTGTTACAAGACTTCAAAACAATATCTCTATTGGTCACTAAGTCTATAAAGAAATGATGACAAATCTCTATATGCGTATCCTCCTAAGATGAACTGGATTTCTATTCAGTGTTATTGCAGCTTTGTTATCCCAAAATATGTCTATTTTCATAACTTGTTCTTGACAAAAACCAATAAGTCACTTTCTTAACCACACTGCTTGACATGCTACTAATGTTTCAATAATGTATTTAGCTTCAGGTGATGATAAATATATAATTTCTTGCATCTTTGAGTTTCACAAAATAGCTTTGGATCTAAGAGTGAAAATATTTTTAGAAGTGCTTCTTCTATCATCCAAAGAACCTACCAAATCGCTAGCCATAAAGTTTAGTTTGAAATCATTATCTTGAGTATACTAAATTCCATATTCTACCATTCACACTATGTACTCTTTATAGCTCCAAAAAGATGCTTTATAAGACTATGTATAAACTGGAAAACACAACTTACAAAAATGAAATATTGAGTCTTGAATATGTCTAATATATTAAGAATCCAATGAAACTTTAAAATTGCTTTTCAATTGCCTTTTTTACTATATCTTCCTATTTCAATTTTTCATTAATGTTCATAGGTGTGGTTATATAACTATAGCTTGAGATATTAATCCCTTTAAAAAATTAATAGCATACTTCCTTTGATAGATAAAAATGTCATCTTTCCCTTGCTTTACTTTCAAATAAACTTATATCGGTCACTTCAAATATTTTATTGGTCACTTCAAATATTTTATCATAAGACATTTAAATTCAACCACAATATCAAAAGATGAACTCATATTTATCTTCTCATCAACATTGATGCGCGTATGGTAAGCTCTAATATTAATACAACCTACTTTTATAACAACACTCTATGAAAATGTATCTATCATTCATATAGTTTATTGATGAGTTGTGCATCATTTTTTCTAGGATTTATAACTAGTACTAGTCTAAAAGTCAAATTACTAATTAACCTAACAACTAACAATTTATGGTACGTAAAATATAAATAAAATTAAACTAAACTAACAATTAATAATGAAATGGAATGACTTAAAGTGTCAAAGATCAAGATCCATCCCAGGGGTTCTAGTATTTAGCAAGATAACTTAATCTAATTCAATTACATAGTATATCCTAGCAACAGTTGACTAGTAGGAGTCTAATTTAACAAATAATGGATAAAATTCACATAATAACACATCAATAAACATATATTTTACCTATTGTTAAATATCTTCATACTTAAATATTTGCTTATTTTTAAGCAAACTAATTCATCATCCAATCACAAATAAAAAATAATTTTAAAAAAATTATCAATCTCGTCCAACATGACCATTGAAAGTTCTTCATTAGTCATTTAATTATAAAGGATCATCAAGATGATATATTACTAACTACTTAAATTAATTTGTAATTGAAGCCAATTTACTTTATGTTACTTTAAATTATAACCTAATTAATAAAACTCAATTCCTTGTTTAAAAAGAATGTATGCAAAGTATTGTGCTTCAACTTTCAAATACACTCACATCTTTTATTTATTTATATGATATAAACTTCAATTATGAGCTTTGAAGGATTGGTTAAGAAGTCGCTTAGTATTTTTAAGCGATAGTAGGTACCTTTTCATAAATAGCCCCGGTTACTTAACTAGGTCACCATCATCAACTAGCTACTAACACTACTTTTTAACTTTGGACTTTTATTGGTACAAAGCTAATGAAGTGAATATATTTCTCTCACTTATGGTACAAAGCTAATGAAGTGAATAACTTTGGACATTTTTTTTAACTCAAGATGATAAAAATGTCCAAAAGAAGTCACAATTATTCATGTATATACATCTTACACACATAATCTCATTATGTTCATTAAATATCCATTCTCCAAAGTTATAAAGAAAATTAAACTCATTTGATCATCAGAACTTATAATTAATCACATGTATACCTTGAATGGCTAAAATAATCAAAATTATAATGAATTATTTCAATGTTATGCTTTCAAAGAAAAAAAATTTCATAAATTATTGCCTATTAAGAAAATTATAATAAAATTAATATGTTTAAAATTATATATATATCATATGTTAATAATACCTCCACCGAACCTAAGATAAACATTGTCCTTAATTTTTCATTAACACAAATAAACATAAGGAAAAGGGGTAAGGGGCTACGAAACTTCTATGAAATAATTAGTCAAAAAAGAGACAGTTGGTCAAGAACAAAATTGTGAATTTTCATTAAGCTTCTTTTGTAATTAATGTAATTGTAATTAGTGAACAACCAAAAATATAGCAGTAACAAAGAGCAATATAGACATCAACCAAAAAAAAAAACTTAAAAGCAAATAGCACTGTCATAAGTATCCACTCATCAAGCTCTTAATTAGAGCTTTCTCTCCTCATTTACAAGAGTAGGGTCCTTGTTAAGAGACTTGACTGCTTAATAGGCCTTGTGCTTTAGCTCCATAAGCAAGTGACATGACTCTCCATATACTAGCCAAAAAAGGGGTTATGCCTATTATTGTTTTGAAAGCTATTTTATATGCTTAGAGAGCATCATCTAACTTGTCATACCAATACTTCTAAGAATGTTCTACTATCTTCTCTAAAATTAGTTTGATTTCCCTATTTATTGCCTCCACTTGGATACTAGTTTAAGGATGGTAAAGAATAATTACTCTATTTGTAACACCATACCAGTTAAGTGTTTTCTCAAGTTAAGCATTACAAAATTGAATTATTCTATCATTTACTAAGGCTCTAGGTGTCAAATTATGAAAATAACTTCTTTAAGAACCTAACTACTACCTAGCATCATTAATAGGCAAAGCATATCCTTCAACCCATTTAGATGCATAGTTAACCGCTACTAGGATATACTTATTACTAAACAAATTAGGAAAAGCTCATAAAGGTTATACTATATAAATCAAATATTTCACATACAAAAAATGTAGTTTGAGGTATTCCATCACATCTAACATGTTATCTGTTCTTTGAAATTTATCACAAAGCATAACATACTTGTGGGCTTCCTAGAAGAGATATGGACAATAAAATCCATATTCTAATATTGTATCTATAGTTTTGTTGGCTCCAAAGTGTCCTCTTGTAGGGTTAGAATGATAATGCTTCAAATGGCCCTGAATTCCCAATATAGAATGCATTGTCAAATTACCTTATCTACACAAATCTTAAATAAGAAGGTCTTTTCCCAATAATAGAGTTTAATAGTAAAAAATAATTTCTTCTTTTACTGATATGACCAACCTGAGGTATGACTCTAACTAGCAAGTAATTAGTAATTTTTTCAAACCAAGGCACTTCATTTACCTTTGAATCAAATGCATACAATCGTTTATTGGGGAATGAGTCATTAATCTCTTCCTCTATTGTATTCCTTAATTGAGCATTTTAAAGGCATGATAGGTGGTCTCAATATCAAGTTCGTGCAACAACAAGATACATCAAATAAGCTTTGACTTTGTGTCAATGTTACTCATCCAAATATCTTAATGAAGAATGGTCAATATAAATAATAACTTTGGACAAGATAAGACCTAAACTTATCAAAATCATATGCTACTAGTAGAAACTCATTTTTTGTAGTTTTATATTTCTCTTGTGCATCGCTCAAGGTCATGCTAGTATATTAAATCTATTGAAAATTCCTATCTTTTTCTTGGCTGAGAACAGTATCTACTATATAGTTACTCCCATCACACATTAGTTTAAAAGGTAAATTCCAATCTCGGGCTACCATGATTAGGGAATTAATCAGTTTCTCTTTCAAAATATTAAAAGTGTTTAAGCATTCATTAGAGAAATAAAAGGGAAAATATTTTTCAAACAATTTTAGCAAAGGCCTTGCAATCTTTAAAAAATACTTAATGAATCTATGATAAAAACTAGCATCACCAAGGAAGCTTCTAATTTCCTTTATAATTAAGGGTGGTGGTAAATTTTCAATAACTTTAATATTAACCCTATTCCCCCTATCTCTTTACAAAAAATATTATGTCCTAAGGATATGTTCTTTTGTACCATAAAGTGACATTTTTCCCAATTTAGAACCCGATTAGTTTTTTCATACCTTTTTAACAATTTTTCGAAATTATAGAGGCATATATCAAATGAATCATCAAAAATAGAAAATTTTTAATAATGAACTCCATAATGTCTTCCACCATGTCATCCAATATGGCTATCACATATCTCTAAAAGGTAGCATCTGCTTTATAGAGTCCAAAAGGCATCTTTTGATTGGTGCATATCCTATATTAGAATGTGAACATCGTCTTTTCTTTGTCTTCTAACACAATATGAATCTTAAAGTAGGTTGACATATTATCCAGAAAGTAATAGTACATGTGCCCTCAAAGCCTTTCAAGCATCTAATTAATAAAGAGTAGTGGAAATTGTTCTTTTTCTCATTACGCCATTCAACCTTCTATAGTCAATGCACACTTTTCATCCGATGACAATTTTCACAAGTATGAGCTCGTTCCTCTCAATTAGCACCACCTTTATGCCTCCCATTTTTTGTACGACCTAAAAAGGACTCATTGAAGAATAGTCATAAATCGGATGAATAACTCCTGCATGTAGGAGTTTAATTATCTTCGCCTTTACAACTTCCTTCATGTTCAGGCAAAGACACCTTTTTGGTTATGTACATGGCTTGCTATCTTCTTCAATTAGGATCTTATATGTGTAAAAGTAAGGGTTAATGCCCTCTTATGTCAGAAATCTTCCATGCTATTGCTCTTTTATGCTCTCCTAGAATTCTCAATAGCTTCTCCTTGTATTCCACATTTAAGTTAGTATCTATAATAATATGGAGTTTAGAATTCTCACCTAAGAAAGCATTTTCCAAGTGGCCTAGAAGTTTTTTCAACTCCAAAGTGGTTGGTTGCTCTATAGATGGCTTTAAACTCCTTTTAAAGCTTGTATCAATTTCTTTAAACTCCTAATCATTGGTTTTAGAAAACTCTTCTTTTGCCTCTACAAAGGGACTCTCTTATTTAGTTTCCTTTCCTTTCTCTAAATAAGCTTGTTATGAATCTTGGCTTATAATTTCTTGCACATATGAAGTAAGAAAACAATCTACAAAATCCATAAAGTAATAAGTACCATTATTGACAAAGGAACATCTCATGGAATAAAAAATTTTAAGCATCCTCTACCCATAGAAATAACTTCCCCTTATTAATATATAATATGTCCATAAGTGTAGTTAAGAAAGGTCATCCTTAAATTAAAGGGACATCTATGTCCTTATCCATTACAAAATTCATAGCAAAGATGAACTTATCAACCTTAGTTAACTTGTCTTCAATGATACCTTTAGGATACTTAACAAACTTATTAGCTAGTTATATACATATATGTGTAGTTTTAAGCTCCCTTAAACCTAAATCTTAAATATTTTGTAAGATGTTAAATTTATATCAGCATCTAAGTCAACTAGAGTCTTATCAATATTCAAACTACCAATTAAGCAAGAGGTACTAAAACTTTTTAGATCTTTCATCTTCATTGGTAGCAAATTTTATAAAATGGAAAGCAATTTTCACATAATATAACATTTGATAATTCCTCCAACTTCCTTTTATTCATTTAGATATGCTTTAAGAATCTTACATACTCAGGCATTTAGAAAGAAACTTTAATAAAAGGTGGGCTAATATGTTACTATTTTAAGAGTTTAAGAAATTTTCCATATTACATATGTATAAACTCTTGCTTGAGTGCTACAAGATAGGCTGGTCTTGACTTGAACTCTTTAACTATACATTTCCTCTCTCTATATTTATCCTTCTTATCTTTCTTTTTGTTTGATTCTTCATCAATGGCTGGTTTATTCTTCTCCTTATGCTCATCCATCAGCTTCTTTCCACTTCTAAGTGTAATAACCTTAACATGCTTCCTAGGAATCACCTCAATATTGCTTTAGCAAGCTTTATTAGGGTCTTTCAATGATCAGCTTGGCAAGATGTCCAATTTGGTTTTCTAAGTTATGAATCGAATCATCTTAGTTCCTTTTATAAGTTTCTAAACTTTGGATGTGAGTCTCAAATATATAAATAAATTTTTTCATCAACTCTTCTAGGCTTCACTTCTTCTCTTGAAAATGATGATATTCGGGAGGAGTTTGTCTTGCATTATATTGATTTTTCCAAGAGAAATTTAGTTGTTGCATCCATTTATGGTTATAGGTGTTATTATAAGGATTATTATTCCATGAATTGTGTCCCATGTAATCTACTTATTCTACCTTGGCAAAACTATTACCCACTTAGCCTTTATAACTACCATGATTTCCCCCACTCTATTCATAAAACATAACTAGCATTAGTTTTCTTTCTACATTTAGGGCATGTTTAATTGGGTTATGGGTTTTAGTTTTTTTTTATGGTTGTTGTATTTTTTATTGATTATTATGTTTTCTTTTTCGATTTCTATGCTATATTAGTATGTTTTCTTTATCGATTTTTTGCTTAGAAAAATAGGAAACGAAAACTAAAAATCAAAGTGGAACTAAACATGGCCTTAGATTGTTTATCTTCTTGTTTACTAGTTCCAATCAATGTGAACAAAGCATCCACTTAATCTATTGTCATTGCTTTCACCTATCTACTTCTACTTGATTAAAACTAATAATTGTTCATAACCATCTTCTTAATCAATTCTTGAGTAGCTTCAGGAGTCTTATTATTCAAAGTTCTACCGTTGCTGCACCCATCTTCTGCTTTGTGAGATGATTTAGCCCGTTGTAGAGTGTTTGAACTTAGAGCCATGTAGGTAGTCCAATATGTCTTTAAATCACTTCCATGTCTCACACAAAGTCTCCCCATTCAACTGTACAAATGAAGAAATGTCGTTTTATAAATTTAAAGTCTTGAAGAATGAAAAGCACTTTAATACAAATCTCTCCATCATACTATCTCACATGGTGATTAATCTAAGTAGGAGGGACTTTAGCCATTACTTTGCTCGATCCATTCAATAAAATAGGAACATCCTCAATCTGATAGCATTATCCCAAGATCCGTTCATCTTAAAAGTGTCACATATATCTAAGAAATTGACTATGTATTTATGAGGATCCTCATCAACAATTCATCGAATTAAATCAAATGATGGACCATTGAGACGATGTTCAACTTAATCTCAAAATTGTTCAGGTTAATTGAGGACCTCACAATCCCATGTATTGATGGTTTGACATAGTCAAACATTGGGTATGACATGTTCTCTTTTACCATTTCTATCAAATCTTGTGGTTATTCTCCTACTTTTTCCTCTTATTTAAGCCTCTCTCTTCATGCTCTATAAGCTACTCTCTCAATCCCAGGTTCAACTTCCCTAAAATCAAAATTAGAGCTTCCAATCATACAATGTCGAATCTACCTACAAATAGAAAGAACTCAAGTATGAATCCTGAATAATCTAAATAAACACAAAAATATTAAAATAATAAAAATAATAACTTTAAGTTTTCTTGCTCTCACTAAAGAATCCATGGCAACAATGCTAAACACTTCATGTGCATATGCCAAGTTCTAATATTAGAATAACCTACTTCTATGCCACACAACTCTAAGAAAATACACCTACCGTTCCTATAGTACATTAATGAGATGAGTACCATTGTTACGAGGATTTCCAGCAAGTAATAGTCTAGAGTTTAAATTAATATTTATCCTAACAATTAATAATTTATAGATTATATAATTAAAATAAATTAAATGAAACTAATAACTAATAATGAAATGTAATGACTTAAGGTGTTAAAGATCAAGATCAATCTAATAGGTTCTAATGTTCAGTAAGAATATTTTTAGATCCTTCCTGTAGTAAGACAACCTATGAAGTCCAATTCAATAACCTACTATCACAAAATATAATTATATCATTACAAACATAGATAATTTGCTTTTTTAACAATTGAATTATATTAAACATAAAATAATAATTATGTGCAAAAGAAATCCTTACGTATTCTTATCTAAATAAAAAATTAAATTAAAAGAAACAATGAATAAACATAAAAGTGTTCAAGAATAGATAAAAAGATATCTCATGAAAATGATTGCTCTCTTCTCCTCCAAGACTCTTCACTTTTTTCCACCAATCTAAGTCTCTTCTTTGCCATAAATTTCAATCCTAATTAAATCTCTTACTCTTCGAGTCATAATCATCAAAACCTTGATGTAAATCTTTTCCAAATTGAAAAAGAGCCTAAAATAGGAACTACTAAAGGAACTCCTTCTTAATGTACTTGCCTCCTTATATACATCTTAAGGAGTATTAATTTTAAGATACCTTAATATGGACAAATAGATGTGTTTGTTTCCTTTTTAAAATCAAATTCTCCACTCTCCCAATGCTATTTAAGGACTAAAATAGAACTTGATAAGAAGCATAGTAGCGCCAATTATTTTGGTCATTCATAAACTATCTTTCTCTATAATCATAATGACAGTGCCGTAAATTACAATGATGCTATTGTGTGTCAATATTAGGATTCTATCTTCCATCATGAACCATAATAATGGACTTCATAAGGTCCATAATGACTCCATTTTTTAGAATTATTTTGCTTCTAGAAATTGCTCTACAACTTTCTTCTTTTGTGATTGTTGGGATAGATATCGAACTAAGAGAGGGGTGAATTAGTGTATAAAAAATTCTTTCACAGAACACAATCATTCAGTTGATTGATTTATTCCATTCGTTATACTGACCTAAATACCACACTCAGCTGAATAATCATAAACATTTCACTATAGTATATAACCACTTCCGAAGACCATACATATATCCAAACAAGTATTAATTTCTTTAACACCTTATGTTATGTTTTCCTAAATAATTGAAACAACTATCAAGAGGTTTATTCTCATTTAATCACATTCAAACACATAAAGCTTTTTGATTATGCACTTATATGCATATTCTAAAATATTTATTTATGAAAAATTAAATATGAGCCTCTTGAAAACACCAAGATAAAAGCAAGTAAAGTTTACACTAAATAAACCAAAATTAAACTTATTCTAAACTTCTTCTTCAAACTTTGAGTCTTCATATGATTCTTTGTTTTCTTTTTCAAGACTCCTTAATTGGTCAGCTTAAACTTTGTCCAACCTATCTTTTAAGCACATTTAAAAATACATATATTAGTATCAAAGGTTGTTTTTTCATTATCAAAATAAGGTGGAACCATACTTGATTCAACAATCTCCCTTTTTTGGTGATGAAAAAACTAAGTGATATGATAAATACAATGAACAGTAAAATAGGTTATAAAGCTCCCCCTAAATATTGCAAAGTCATGGAGTAACAATTGTTAACATCTTTTGGAAATTTAAGATCATATGATAACATCATAGCAAATATCATATCAAATAAGTAGCTCCCCCTCAATTGATCAACTCCTCCATAACATATTACAAAAAGGAACTTACCTCAATTGCTTTTATTAACGTATTAAAACACATATATCTATTACTTTTATCATATATGTCTCCCTTTTTTTTTAGAATCACTAAAAGGGTATTATCACAAAATCAAGTACAAAATAAATTAATGCATAAGTAAAAAGGATCAAAGGCAAACATATGTAATAAGAAAAAGTCAATATCATAAATCATGAAATGTCATGCATCTAAAGTAGCACAAGAATCAATAAAAAAACAAGATATAAATATGTTAAATGTCTGAAGGTGACTGAGAAGGAAGTCTGGAAAGAATCTCTCATAGTAGAGCGTTGTGCTCATTGAGACGATTTTTCAAGTACCTTATGATTAAGTGTAGTGATGGCAGTCTTAACATCATAGGAAGTAGCAATAGGTGCTAAAGAGGCTGGTGCAGTAGTCGTGGCATCATCATCAAGGGGCTCAAAAGTAGGTTGAGTCGTTGGAGGCAGAACAGGCACATTAACATCAACAGGGGGAACTAAATGCTATTGCTGACAAGGTAAATTCATGTGACCACCAACAGTTTGAAAAAACATGCGCTTTAGAGAGTTTTGATCAAAGAACGAGTACTGTTCAAAGTCGTCTTCCAGGAGAGGAATGTGAAAATGCTACAAGATGTGGCCAAGAATCAAGGTATAAGGGATATGTTGGCTTTTTTTCTTACCTCGGACAAAATGGATCATATTATACAAGATGAAGTGTCCTAAGTAGATTCTCTCACCAAGCATAAAAGTAGACAAAAAGCAAAGTTTATCGTACCTTAAGTCACTGTAATGACCACTAGTAGAGAGAAAGTTGTATTTGATGAAAAGGTGATCAAATTTTGGTATTGCACTCAAGTTTCTAACATCCTTTAGCTTTTCAGTAATTCCCTCCTCACTTTCTAACTCAAAAATGGTTTAAACTCTCTTTACTATGGAGTGGGTGGAATCAAATTTGGACATACAATCTTAATGAGAGAACATAGAAGGAATGGGAATATCTAGATTGCTGTTGATTATGTCTCTCAATAATCGGATATGTGTATCTTCTACTTTAGAGTAGATGACATATTCATCATTCTCCTTAAACACTCTAAGGTTATAGAAAAACAATTTTACAACTATGGGACAAGTTTCAACTGTAAGGGTAAGGATATGTTCCTACCCTTGATCAATAAAATATTGTACTAATCCATTTTCCTTGTAAGTATCTAGATGAGTAGGAGAAATAAAACAGTTATCCGATAGGAGAAACAAAACAATTATCTGAGAGTTTCCTAGAGGCATAGTCTTGAAATTCAGTAGAATCAGTATCTAAGTAATCCCTAGAGGAAGATATCTTACCTCTAGAGGTACTACCGCCTCGAGTTCTAACCATAATGTAGAAACTTAGGTAGAAAAGAAAGGTTTTGAAAAATAAAAAACACCTAAAAAGGCTCTAGGAAAGATAAAGCACAAGAGCAGTTCTTACTGATAGACTTAATCACACAACATGTAGATACAACAAATCAAGGGTGACCAAATAATTGTTGAAAGAACAATACTAAACAAGGTTCGATATGAGCATGCCATGCTTACAAGTAATAGATAGTTTAAATAAGCTTGAAACAACTTAGTTTAAAATTTTTCTAAAAGTTGAAGATAATTTTAAAATACCAAATTTAAAAAATAAATTCTCATGCATACTAGTTTCACAGTTAAAAATTTTTAAAACCTGAATTTGATTTTAAAAAACAAAAGAAATTGCTTAGACTTAAAATTTTAACTTCAATAGATTTTAGACTTATTAAATTTTGATATTTTTAGGAAAAAAATTATTCAAGTGCCTCAAGTGAACATTTGATTTGAATTTTAAGCACTTTAATTTTACTAAAAATTTAGTAAATTAATCAAAAAATTAATTAAACCCTAAATTGTAAATCTGAAATTTGGGAATTTAAAAATTAAATTTAATCAAATACAATTAACTACATAAATACTTTAAGTGAGCATCTAATTAACGTTCAAAATGGTCAATTTTAGAAAACACAAAAAAATTAGACAAAAATTCAAGTAAACCTAGTTACAGAAATATGAAAACTGGGAAAATCAAAATTAAGTGTGTACAAATGTAATTAAATGTTCTATAAGTCTAATTATGCCTCTAATTACAAGAAAGTCGGGCTAATTTTTCAATTTAAAGCTCAATTCTCAATCCTGGAACCCTAGAATTCTAGAACCCTAAATTTGATCCAATTCTGAGTTCAGTTAAAGCAAAATGGGAGAGGGCTTTGGTTAAGCTTGTTCCCAAGAGAAAAAGGGTGGCCTTGAAGTCACCTGCAGTTCACTAGAGACAAAGATCGCCTAAGACAGTCCAACTGAAAGAGTGGAACGGTATAATGAGATTGTCTAAGCTAGAAAAGGGAAGAAGATGATAGCTTGTGATCGTATGAACTTGAAGCTTATGTTTTGGAGGCTTAGAGGAGGGAGACAGACATCAGAGAAGCTTTAGAGGTAGTGACAATGGTGGACAAAGTGAGAGAGAAGAAGGAGAGAAGAGTCGGGCAGAAAAAGGAGGAAGGAGGTCTATATAACATGATATTTTGAGGTTCTATCGACCGATTCATTTAGATGGTCGACCGTATTTGGTTGACCAAAGAGTACATTCGGTCGACTGATAGTCAGTTGACTAAAAATCACATTTGGTTGACTGAACTATTGTTCGGTCGATCAAAGGGTCAAATATGCAGAAAAAACTTTTACACAATCAAACACTATTTCAAATAACTCTAATACACTTCTTAAAAAAACTTGGTTACCAGTAAACTTGACGTCATATCTTAATTATTTTTCTTAGTTCAACAATGACAGTCATCCTTTTTCGTTCTTTGTCGTACCTGTAAAATAGCTTTTAATAAACTTTTGGTACCCATATCATCTTGGGTCTATGAGTGTTAGTGTACCTTTTATGGCCAAATGAACCTGCATTCGTATTTCTTAAACGATCACAGCAAAAATAATGAATATGTTTATACCTCTCACAATAAGTGCAAAATGAAGGAATGAAATATCTATATGCATTTCTTGGTCTATAATCATAATAGAACCTTTGAGATGTTTCCCTTAGTTCTAATGTCAATTATTTGATGTTGAGAAATTTCTTAGGTCTTGAGATATACATGAATGCATAATGCCTAGGTTGAGTTGATGATGCATTTACTACCTTAGGATATTCATCTTCTAAACTCTTTCCCTTAACAAAGTGGTTTTATTAAACCATGCTTATCATTTCTCGTCTTTTGAACACTTAACATGGTTTGAAATTTTTCTTTGCCTTTAGTAAATTTTGATATAGTTGCTTCAAATGACTCTACTTCTTTCTTTAAAGTCATATTTTCATTCAATAATTAATCATTATCCTTAGAAATCGAATCTAGATATTTTCTAAGATTATCAATTTCTAATTTGCACTAATCTATTACATTTATGGATTCTAAGTTTTTATCATGTAGGACCTTCTTTTTCTTAGCCAAATCTCCTACAAATTCGAGCAATTCCTCATACATGTATTCAACTTCAACTTCATCATTCGAGTTAGGAGTACGTACCTCATCATGAACCATGAAGCACATATTTACTATCTCTTCTTCTTCTTATCCACTAGACTCATCACATCCCAATTAAGAGCTTTCTTTCTTGAAACGCTTCTTTTCTTCCTAAAGTGCCCTTTCTCATCACACTCAAAACATGTTATGTTAGAATTTTTAGAAAAGTACTTACCTTTGCAGCTAGGGGTTTTTATTCGAATAAGCTTTCTTAACTCCTTGGTGATGATAGTGATTCTTCTTCCTCGCTTCCATAGGATGATTCTTCTTTCTCCCTTTCATCCTTCTTTGTTGCCTTAAAGGCAATGCTCTTCCTTTTAGGTGTGATTTCTTCTTGATCATCGTTTAGCACCATCTCATATGTGAGTAAAGAACCAATTAACTCCTCGAGTAACAAAATGTTGAGATCCTTCACTTCTTATATTGCTGTCACTTTAGGTTCCCAAGACTTTGGTAGAAACATCAAGATTTTCCTAGCAAGCTTAACCTTTGAATAGGTCTTACTAGACCCTTTAAAGCACTAACAATATTATTGAAATGAGTATACATTGAAGAAATATTTTCATCTTGAGTCATCTTAAATAATTCAAATTGATGTGTAATCATACTAATTTTTGTTTCTTTTACCTGATTCGGGCCTTCACGTGTGATTGCTAAAGTGGGCCAAATATCATAGGCAGATTCACACATAGAAACTCTATTAAATTCTTCTATATTTAATACACAAAATAAAACATTCATAGCTCTAATATTTAGGGATACTAACCTCTTTTCTTTAAGGTTTAGTTCATTGTCATCCTTGAATACTACTTTGTTTCTAACCATCTTTGAAGTTAAAGTAGTGTTTTAAGAAACACACAACCGTGGATCCATACTTTCACTTCTCAAGAAATACCTAATTCTAATTTTACAATTCAAATAGTTGTTTCTATCAAAATAAGGTGCTCTACGTGTGTTGTGACCTTTTAGACTAGAAGAGGGAAAATTTTACATCATGTGTGCCATATGTGATCTTTACTCACTAATTCATTGGAATTAATCTACTTGTGAGATCTGTTCTAACACCAATTGTTATGATAGATATGACACTAAGAGGAGGTGAATTAGTATATAAAAAATTCTTTCACAGGACAAATACAAATGCAGAAGCTTAAACAAATTTACCCAAAAATAACCAGATAATATAGATGCAAAAAATAAAAGTACAGAGAAAGGAAAGAGTACACCATGATTTATTCTAGTTTGGAGCTATCCACTTGCTTCTAATCCAATCCCCAACAGCACTTTTGAACTTTTGTTCTTATAATAACTTGAAGATAATAATGTCATAAGTACAATCCCTTTTCACATGTTACAGGAGAACTTTTCACTCGATTCTTTTTCCTAAACTCAAGAATAATCTCTCAGCCACTCGCAGTAACGATACAATTAAAAAACACTTCATTTGATTTCACTTGATAATCATAAGAGACTAGATGGATGAATGAACAAACGATACTCAAACACCTCACATAAAAACACACTGTATATCACTTAAGCTTTTCTGCATAAAACTCTATATTTTTTACACATGCATAAACATAGCACACATATCTTATTTATACTGAAAATTTCATATGTATCCGTTAGATAACGATAATATTATTGTTTGTCCAACCGGTAAAACTCATAAATCCTTTTAACTGTTGTATAACGTTACAAGACATTATGTAATGCATAACCTTCGCTTCATTTGGTCAACCGATCTCTTGGTTCAGTCGATCGATAAGCCTTTGCCTTGTGCTTCGATCGACCAATCCATTCATTCGATCATCCGATAAATCTTTGTCAATTATTTGATAGACTGAACACAATCATTCGATCGATCAACCTATCTCATTCGGTCAACCAACTTAAAGACCACATTTAGCCGAATAATCATAAACATTTCACAATATTGTATAACCACTTTTGAAGACCACACATATATCCAAACAAGTATTAATCTCTTTAACACCTTATGTTATGTTTTCCTAAATAATTGAAACAAGTATCAAGAGGTTTATTCTCATTTAATCACATGAAAACACATAAAGTCTCTTGATTATGCACCTATATGCATATTTTAACATATGTATAAATGAACAGTTAAATATGAGCCTCTTGAGAACACTAAGATAAAAGCAAGTAAAGTTTACACTAAATAAACTAAATTAAACTTATTCTAAACTTCTTCTTCAAACTTTGAGTCTTCATATGATTCTTCGTTTTCTTCTTCAAGACTCTTTAATTGGTTTATTTGAACTTTTTCTAATCTATCTTTCAAGCACACTTAAAAGCACATACATTAGTACCAAAGGTTGTTTTGTCATTTCCAAAATAAGGTTGAACCATCCTTAGTTCAACGATGATTTTAATCTTTTCAAAGCCTCTTATACCTAAACTTCATAAAAACAAGTCATGAGTCTAGCTTAGTAGATAATGAGTAAAATTCACACAATAATACTCAATAAACATATACATTTTTAGCTATTATCAAACATAAAGAAAATCCATACTTTCATAAGTAAATATTCGATCCTTTCTCACATCTTTTGAACCTATTTTATTGGACGTAGAAGTCGATCTTACTATATCATGCACACAGGGCTTGTTTTAGACTGTAAAAAGTTTCCCATAACTTGTTCACCTGATATTCTTTACTAGAAAGAATAAAACCTTTTGGTTGAACAACAAAAATGTCTTCCATTCAATCTCTGTTCAAGAAATGAGACTTACATCAAATTAAATCTCCACTTTAATGAATAATGCTATTGTTTTAAGAAGAGTAACTAGAGAAAACATTTCCTTAAAATCAATACCTTGCTATTATGCATATCATTTTACAACGAGTTAAGCTTTATTCCTTTAAATGCTCCAATTAACATGATATTTTGTTTTAAAGATCTATTTCAATCCAATTGCATTTTTTCTTGGAGGAAACTCTATCAACTTCCAAGTCTAATTTTTCTCAATTGTCTTCAACTCTTCTTTGTTATAATTCCCATTCTTCTTTTTCAACAACTTCTTCAAAATAAAGAGGATCTGAAATAGTTAAAAAATATAACCCTGATTTATATATTTCTTTAAATGACCTAAATTTCCTTAGTGGTGTTGAATTATGCGATTAACTAGAGTTGCCTTTATCTAAAAAATTTGGAGTAGTACTTAATGAATTTCTAGTCTTTGGCTAGGTGCTTTTGGATTGCTATCCATCACATGAATCTGTTTTTGATATATTATTTTTTTCTATTTTAATTCCAACTTCCTTGATCATAAAAAACTACATTTCTATTGACAGAAACTTTTTATTTGACTACATTATACAAATGATATGCTTTAGACTCACTTAAATAACTAATAAAGATGAATATTTCAAATTTGTCATCTAACTTTTTTACAATTTTGTATGTTAATCAAGACATAGGCAATGCATCTAAAAATCCTTAAATGACTCATCCAAGGTTTCATATCAATACAAGCTTCATATGGGGTTCGATTCAACACACCTTTAGTTGGAGAAATATTTAAAATATAAACGACTACCATCACCACTTATGTCTTTGGAAGACCCTTTACTTTTAATATTTTTCTTGCTATCTCAATAGTTGTCTAATTTTTTGTCTCAATGACACCATTTTCCTTAAGAGTATAAGATGCTACCAATTCCCTAAAAATAGTTTCACTAAAAAATAAATTAAATTCATTAGGTAAAAATTCACCATCAGGATCAATACAAAGTGCTTTTAGCTTGCTATCTCTTTGCTTCTTTACAAGTTCCTTGAATTTTCTGAAAATTTCAAAAATATCTAATTTATTTTTTAGAAAAATATACCAATTCATATGATTATAATCATCAATTAACAAGAAAAAAAAATCAATTTCCTCTAAGTGACTCGATATCCACTGGACCATACAAATTAGCATGAACTAATTCCAAATACTATGAATCTCTCCATATTTTTCATTAAGGAAGAATTTCCTACTTTATTTTGCCCATATGCAACTTTCACATAAATAAAAACTAGTAATATTAGGCAAACCATAAACCATATTATTCTAAAATAATAATTTCAAGCCTTTACCCTTCAAATGTCCATAACGTCAATCCCAAATTTAGATTGATTTTCTTTAACAACAAAGGCACCACTTCTGATTCTTGAAACTTTAAGAGGAAACATTTTATTGTTTACTATTTGAATGTTAACAAAAACCTGACTAGATTTTTTTCTTCCTAATAATACATAAAAATATCATCAAACAGCATAGGCAATCCGCTCTTAGTTAACTGTTCAACACTTAACAAATTATAAGTCAAATTAGGAACAAAGTAAATATCATGCAAAAACCTAACATTCCTATTACTAGTTTTTAATGTAATAATACCTTTCCCTTTTACTTAAATAGGGTTATTATAACTAAGTCATATAATCATTTTGTATGACTCATCTATCTTCTTAAAAATATACTACATGCCAAACATATGGTTAGAATAACAACTATCAAAAAATTAGATATCGCTTGAAACAAGATTTTTATTCAAATGAACCAAAAATAAGTTATCATCCTATTCTTTTTCTTGTTCCTTTTGCCAACAATTTACTTCAATGTGCCCAAATTTCTTATAATGGTATTATTAAACTCTACTCTTATTATCTTTATTTGAGTATGTCATTTGCTTTTGTTAGGAATACTAATAAAACCCTTTTTTTGTTCATCCCCTACCTATTCTTCTATTTCGACCTCGGATAAAAAATCTACTTGTTCCAAGTACTCTACCTATATATCTTTCTAACTTGTCAAATGTCGCATCCTTATCTTTTGCTTGAAATGCATTTTCCTTATTCTTCTATAATCTTTTTGTTAATCCTTGCCTCATGTGCTTCCATAGATCTCATTAGCTCTTCAAATTAAAAACACAAATAAATCTTTTGACTATTCTATTGCTGTCACCACATGATCAAACTTAGAATTCAATATTCTCAAAAAATTTTAGACCACTTTTTGATTTAAAATATTGTCTCTGTATGATCTCAATTGACTAATAATATCACATGCTTTAAATAAAAAGTCTTGAATTGATTCATTAGACTTTATGAATAAGGTTTTAAACTCATGAGGTAGGAATTGGAACTTCATACTAATTACCTTCAAAGAACCATGAAACTCATGGTCCAATAGTGCTCATCCTTATCCTTCCTTTAATGTTCTTGTTGCTACAATTCGAGAAAACACTCTCTCAAGCACTACTTTTTGAATAAAGAATAACGCCTTTGAGTTCTTCATCTTGTTCCTTTTGAAATTTGCTTCTTCTTCGAAAATCCTTTTTCAACCATGAACAAAATTTTCATTTTCGTACTCCAATATCCGTAATTTTCCCTATGAAAATCAACAATGAAGGTTTAGTCACACTAAAACTTTAGCTTCATTCACTACCATTTGTAAGAGCATTTTATTATTGACTCTCATACAAGAACTTTTGGAAAAAAAAAGCAGAAGAAAAACATTGCAAAAAAGGTTGTTGGAGCATAAATCCAAAACCAAACTGCAGAAACAGAAATGTAGAATAAAAAAGTGCAGAACAAGAATGAAGGACCAAACAAAGATGAAAATTTTCTTTTAAAGCTGCACACATTCACATTCTGTATATGTTCCATTAAACAGAAATACACGCAAAGAACAAAATTCTAGAATTTTTTAGACTAATCAATCATGCCAAAGAAATTAGATAACAAAAAAAATAAGCAATGTTAAAAATCTACTAACAGTTAAGCAATAATCCATTAATACTTAAATAACAATCGACTAACAGTTCTTAATTCCAGAAAACTAGGAACAACCTAAAGAGATTTACGATGGTCACGTCCATTTTCGGCACTTGCCAGGGCGATTGTGTGATGTGACAACATTGTCGAGGAATGCATTTTTCCATAAAAAAAGAAAAACCTATATAGATTTTTAATCAATTTCCAAAAAAAATTTCTATTAGAAGAGAGCTAACAGAACGTAATCGTAGATTTGGTGAATGGTGAGTTTGTATGTGATTTTTTAGTTGCCAGCTAATATAGGCAACCCCAAGATGTTGATAGATCATAACATATATGGTTAAACCATGTCCCTGTCTTCCCTTTGTACATAATCCCTTCCTTTCCGGAATTTCACTGCACAAATGATTGGTTCTACTTGAAACTGGTCCTTATTATGCTTACTATAAAACATTGGATCGAACTATTTTTTATAATTAAGCATCACAAAAGAATCATTATTTCTTTCTTTCTTTTTTAGATCAAGCTAGTCATTCCTAACGTAGGGAGTACCGCCAAGTGAGGACTTATCGCCGCCTTCTACTTGAGACTCCAGAGCATTAGACGCCACATTTGGAGACATCTTGCACAGTTATATTGTAGAAGTAGAGATGAGTATTTTCCATTGGCCTTAATTTTATCAATGTACCAAGCAGAAACCAAGAAGAAACTGAACCTAGTCCTTTGATTGTGTCTCAATAAAATTACCTGATCGAAAGAAAATAAAAAATAATAGTTGGGATTCTTTTGACAAATTTTCCTCTGTATTAGTTGGTGAAATGTGGTCGTCTGGCTTATAGGAGAATCCAAGCTAAACTTTCTCAACTTTGTAAGGCAGAAAGCTAGGTAGCTTTTTGTTGAAATTTTGATCTGACAATGCAACAACTCGATCGATTGACCGCCCAATTCCCTTTTTATTTCCACGATTTAAGGCCCTTGTGGCACCGTCATTTTTTCTTTCTTTTTTGTTTTCTTTTGCATTGTTATTTATCAATCAGTCTGGAGTCCAAAGGATTAGGTAGCCACAAAATATATATTTGTCGAAAAGCTTATACGGGGATGTTTAGTTGGGTTGTGGATTGTGATTTTGTGATGTAATTATTGTATTTTTATATTGATAATTGTATTTTTTTTATCGATTTCTGTGCTGTATTAGTGTGTTTTCTTTATCGATTTTTGTGTTTAGAAAAACAAGAAACCAAAACAAAAAACGAAAGCCAAAGTAAACAAGGCATTAATGCTTGACCTCTTTATTATCTTTAAGATAGCTCTTCTACCTTAGCCTCCTCATATATGTGCAACCTATCTTATAAACACTTCATACACTTAAACATTAGTAAGAATAATATTTTGTCATCATCAAAACACATGATTAGAACCTCCTTGGTTCAACAAAAACAAAGGTGGAACCAACCCTTGGTTCAATAATAATTTTGAATTTAAACACCTTATATGATTAAATTCAAAAGGATTAACTACCCTTGGTAATTACTGAAGTGATAATGACCATAAAACCCCTCATAGGTGTATATGTCATTCATCAGTAAAGCTAACCACCACTCATCATCCAACTGAAGGAATGACTTGCTCACTAAAGATCATAACAATTTGAGTCACATGTGACTGAAACTTTAAAGTCATTTGGGAGATAAAAGACTTGGCATTTCATTGCGCCTATGCATTATTCATGCGGATATGTTCTTTCCTTAAAACCAATAAACTTGGCGACTAAAAAGAGGCAATCTTCGTGAATGAAAATATTTTGGATTTAGTTTAGGGAACTAATATGTCCAACATGCAAATATATGACCTTTATTGGTGATAAAAGAAATTATAAAAAATATTCTTAGTATATAGTTTGAAAATTATAAAAATATTTTAAATATTTTTTATAATTATTGATAAGAATACAGTTAATGATCCGTTAAGGTTTTATAAAATTATTCTTATATTCCTACATAATTAAATATTATAATATAATATATAAGAAATATATCATAGAGTGAATTTATGGTGGCCACCAAAAATCATCGCTTACAAATTAAAAAGATTTTCTTTAACAAAAGATAAATGGAAAATTTAGGGTCTATTTGGTTTAGCTTTTTTGTTATTTATTTATTTTTGTATTTTTTGGTTTTTATATGATTTTTTTTATTTTTGTATTTTATTTTTATATTTTTCAATTTTTGTATTATATTTTTGTTTCTGAGTTTAAAAAAATAGAAAAGACAAAATCGCATAAGGCCCCCTATAGTTTAGTAAACTATCAATTAAATCCTTATAGTTTTAAAATTATTAAATAGACCCTTAAGATTTTAAATTACTTTTATCTGTTAGTCCTTTTTTACTTTTATCCTACTTAGACTAATGGCATGTCCATGTGGCAATGTCATTTAGTTGTGACTAATAAATGAAAATAATTTGAAATTTTGGGGACCTATTTAATAATTTATCAAATTATATAGATCTAATTAATAGTTTAACCAAACCACAATAATTTAAATGATTTTAAAACTAATTAATAAATTATTTTAATAATTAAAATAAAATTATTAATAATTAAATAAATATATGATGTATATATTATACCTTTTTAATAACAGTACTAAATTAAATTTAAAACAAATAAATTACAAAAATATATTTTCTTCTATAAATTTAATGTATATGATATTATATATATATATATGAGGGTAATACACATATATTTATCATACAAATAATGCAACAATAATTACTTTAAATTAATAAAATTTTCAAGTTGATAATAATTTGGTCGAAGTATGATTTTATATGGTTTAAAGGATTTTTTTTAATTCTCAATTCTGATTGAATCTAAATAAAATAGTCTAAAAATTATTTGAATTTAAATATGATTTGAATATTAAATTTAATTTAATTTAAAGCCAATTTAAGTTATTAATTTTAGACTTAAAAATATTTTTTATATTCAATTTTGATTAGATCTAAATAAAATATATTATAATTTATTCATATTTAAAATTGTACGAAATAATGTAAGGCACTTGTAAAATTAGATATATAGGCTCTTTTTTAACTACATTAAGAATATTATAAGGAACATATACAAAATTTTCATAAGAAGAAGTGCAAAAGCAAATTTTATTTAAATCCAATTTAAATTTTCTAAAATCCAGTCAAATTAATTTTCAACCTAAAATTAATGAATTAAATTGAGCTTAAATGAATTTAAATTTAAGATTCAAATCATATTTAAATTCGAAAAGGTTTCAGACTATTTTATTTAGACTCAATTAGAATTAAGAATAAAAAGATACTTTACGCAATATAAAATCATACTTAAATCAAACTATTGTTAATATAAAAAATTTATCAATGTAAACTAATTATTACTACATTATTTACACGATAAATATGTTTGTGTTACTCTTATATATATGTAATATCATAGATATTAAATTATTAAAATTTTAAAAAATTTTGATTATTTATTTTTTAAATTTAATTTAATAATTTATTAAAAGGACGTGGTATTTATAACATACATTTCTTTAATTATTACCTATTTTATTTTAATTATTAAAATAATTTATTAATTGGGTTTAAATTTAATTAGGTCCTTATAGTTTGTTAAACTATCAAAAAAGTCATTAAGGTTTTAAATTGCTTTCACTTATTAATCTAATGCCATGTAGCATTGTCACATGACTCTAAATGTGTTACCTAGGCTTGCCGTTAGTCTATGTGAGATAAAAAGTAATAGAGGATTAATAAATGAAAGTAATTTAAAATTTTAAGGATCTATTTAATAGCTTTGAAATTATCAGAACCTAATTGATAGTTTACAAATTACAAGAATCTAAAGTAATTTTAACCCACACAAAAATAAAAAACAAAAACAAATAAGTCCTTAAGGGACCTAACCTCCCGTGGCCACTTGAAACCTCTTATTAATATAAAGGAGGTTGCTTTTGTGTTAAATGACAAAAGCACCCCTCCCTCGTATTAGTGAAGGGTTGCAGGGGCTATGGATCCGACTCCTATCAAGTCCAAAAAGAAAACTATCGATCTTGGTTAGACTATTATGCTATCAAATCTTATAACCCACCAAGAAAGAATAAGGCAACTTGTCAAGCATTAAAAGCAAAGTTTATCGTCGACGCATATCGTTTTGGCTCGTAATTGGTACAGTTCAAGCTAAAACCATATCAATTAGTTTTGGGCCAGTTCAAAATATCAGGCTAGTTTTGTAAATTTTCAAAAGTTCGAGATTAAGCTAAAATTTAAAAAAATTTAGGACATTATCGCATTAGTTAGTCGATGCTATATAGCATTGATCAATTGATGTTTGCATTTTCCACAACTCACAGTTTACATTGTCAATCACTCGATTTTGTTTTGAATCATTTGACCAAAAATCATACATATGTTGACTTTTCATTCAAAGTTCTAAACCACACCTTTTGAAAAGTTTTAGACCTAACGTATAGAAAAGACATTTTTTTTAGTGTTAAAACTATCTAATACCCCTGTAATTTGATAAACTATCAATTACGTCTTTATAGTTTTAAAACTATCAAATAATTCCATAAGGTTTAAAATTATTTTCTTTCGTTAATCCTCTGTTAATTTGTCCTACATGGACTAAATCTCCTCATGCTACTTTTTGAAATACATGGCATGTCACATGGCACTAAAGTAATGAATAAAATTAATTTAAAATCTTAAGGACCTATTTGATAATATATCAAACTATAAAGACTTAATTGATATCAACCTATAGAGATTTACTTGATAATTTATAAAATTATAAGGACCTAATTGATGGTTTACTAAATTATAAGAATCTAAATGAATTTACACTCAACTAATGAATAATTTTGATAATTAAATAAAATTTTAGTAACTAAAGGATTGTATTTTTTAAAATATTTATTATTTTAATAAAGTATAAAAAATTAATTACATTTTAATCAAATAAACTATAAAAATATTTTATTTTTATAAGTTACAAATATATAATGTTGAATATATGTGAGAATAAAATAAGCTTATTTATCGTATAAATAACATATTACTAACTATTTTAAGTTCATAAATTTTTTTGAGATGACAATAAATTTGATTTAGATATGATTGTATGAGGTTTAAAAATATTTTTATATTCAATTCTGATTGGATCTAAATAAAATAGGTTGGAACTTATTCTTATTTAAAATTTAACTTGAAATAATGTGAAATATTTGTAAAATTGGTTATATAGACTTTTTAATTACATTTAGAACTTTATAAGTAATATGCGAAAAAAAACTTTCATAACAAAAAAGTGAAAAAGAAAATTTTATTTAAATTCAATTTAAGTAATTAATTTTATTTCGAATTGAAATAAAATTTTAAAGTTAATTGAATTAATTTTTATATAAAATTAATGATTTAAATCATGTTTAAATAAATTTAAATTCCAATAAGTTTCAATCTACTTTTTTATTATTCAAATAGAATTGAATATCTAAACCAAACTACTATTAACATAAAAAATTATTAACTTAAAGTAATTATTAATATATTATTTACACGATAAATATGTTTATACTATTCTTATATATATACAATATAAAAATATTAAATTTGTAAAATATAATTTATTTAATTTTAATTTAAAAATTTTGTATACATTTTTAAAAGGATACAATATTTACAATACATATTTTAAGTTATTAAAAATTATATTTTAATTATCAAAATAATTCAATAGTTGGATTTAAAATCATTTAAGCACTTATAGTTTGATAAACTATTAATAAATCCTTATAATTTGGTAAAATATCAAATAAATCCTTAAGATTTCAAATTAATTTTACTTATTAATCTAATGTCACATGAGCATGCTACATAGACATACCATTACTCCATGTATGACAAAATTAATAGAGGACTAACAAATGAAAATAATTTGAAAATTTAAGGACTTAATTGATAATTGTGAAATTATAAGGCCTTAGTTGATAGTTTATCAAATTACAAGGGTTCTGGATGATTTTAACCATTTGCTTCTTATTACTATTTTGAAAATCATTTTATAAAAAGGTAATAGTTTGTTCGTTATTATTATTTTTCTATTTTTGATATATATATTTTTAATATAGAAATCCATAAAGAAAAACTTATTTATTACTTTTTATTTTTATTTTTAAATCATAAAAATCATTACAAAAGTTATAAAAATAAAACAACTGTATTTTTCATATTTTAAAAATAAGTTTCAGAAAAAATTTCTAAATTAAATAATTGATATAATCTATTAACTAATATATATATTTAAAGTGTATCAAAGTATCTTCTTTTAAAAATTTTCCATTTTATATTTTACCAAAAATATATTTTTCCCATTTAAAAAAATTACAAAATAAAAAATAAAATTAATTTTCGTTAATATTTATTTGAAAATAGATAAAATTGAGTATTAATATGAATGAAGAAAATAGTTATTTATTGTAATTGTGATTATTTCATGATATTTTAATGTTTTAATATTAAGTTATGATAATTCAATAATTATTCTTTTTATTTATATTAATTCAGGTTGCAATTTATTTGAGAAATATGTGAAAATTAATATTAATAGGTAATATTATATGTATTATATTAATTAAATGTTTGTAACAAATTGCAATTAAATTTTTAGAGTAAGCGTAACATTTTGTAAATTAAAAAAAAAATCTGGGAATCACTTACTAATAAAGTTATTTCAAACATTGATTAAAAAGAATGGCTCAAAACAAAAACATGCGTGAAATTGGCAAATCACGTAGCTGAAATCAAGAACGAATGAAGAGGAAGTTTTAACTTGCTTTTACTATTTAATCACATGACGACAATACACTCCTGTTAGGGGAAAATTAGGGAGTCATCCTTTCATCGTTATCAGGAATTTTTTTTGGTAAATTTATTTTAAAAAATATAAAAATAAAAAAGAAAATATATAAAATACTAATTTTATTTTTATTAATAAAAAATAAATTTATAATTTTATATTAAAAGAGTGGAATCCACTTGCATAAGTCCACACTGGTGACCACAAGGGGCCACCATTCCCCTCGTATTATTGCCACGAACCAATTCCTTTTCTGGGAATGTATGGACCAATATTGTTAATGGATAATAACGCTTCGGGTGAGAAAGAAAAGGTAGTAGCGTTGTTGCCCACAATCTACCAACCTACCCACATCGCTACTTTCCTCTCCTACCCAGCTACTGCCACCATCACCTAGATGAGATTGTAGCCGCCGCTTGTTGTTGACTGAAATTAATACTCAGGATGAATTATAACATTGTAAATCAAACTTGAATCTATGATGTTTGAAGTTCTTTTAAATTGATTTTTATTCCCTGTCTACTTTTGTTTCTTTAATTTGTTTCTTAATGGTTTAGAAATGCTTTTCTATTTAGTTTTCTTATATCAGAAAATTATCTTTTGTATTTGGTTTAAAAGAGAGAGGGAAGGAGTCTTGGATCCATTTAAGCCCAAACCCGTAATACCCAATAACCATTATCTTGGGTTCTATTCATTGGACTCAAATCTATAAGTGACACGGGCCATTAAAAAATTTAACAATCTCCCACTTAACCCATGTTACAACTTGTAATTTAATGACAAAACTTTAAGTGTATATCTTTCCATTGAATCTATCAAGTCAGCATTAATTGAATTAAGATGATCTAATCATGGTGGTTACAAGTTATGTAGCAACATGATTCTTTTCAGGTATCACATAATCAACTCAACTCATCAAATTTTCAGTAGGTAATACTGTAATTGTTATCACACAGAAACAATACTTGTATTCAACATAATGTGGATAACAAGTCAATGAGTAAAAACATGACTGTTATTGAATTCACAAGTGTAATAACAATTCGAGTAAGACAATCATATGTACATATACATATACACTATGCTAATAAGGACTTATCGATAATGCATATCCTTTCAACATGGCCAATAAAGGTTTTGAGGAGTAATCCTTTACTTAACAGATCTGCTATCATCAGATTAGTACCAATATGCTCAATTGACACCTTTTGTTTTTGCACTTCTTCTTTCATAAACAAGTACTTCAAATCCATGTGTTTTATGCCCTTCGAATACTTATCATTTTTAGAAAAGAAAACAGCTGCGAAGTTGTCACAATAAATTCTTAACGGTCTGGCTATACTGTCAACAATGCCAAGACCTAAGATAAAGTTCCACAACCATAATCCATGAATTGTGGCCTTAAAGCATACTAAAAATTCAGCCTATATAGTGGAAGTAGCAATGAAGGACTGCTTGCCACTCTTCCAGGAAATTGCTTCTCCAGCTAATAGGAACATATAACCAAATATAAATTTTCTTGAGTCTACACAACTGGCATAGTCTGAATCCGAGTAACCTATCACTTCTAGATGGTTTGACTTTCTGTATGTAAGCATATAATCCTTTGTACCTTGTAAATATTGAAGGACTTTCTTTACAGCTTTCTAGTAGTTTATACCATGATTACTTTAATATTGGCCCAATATTCTAATAGTAAAACCGATATTCGGCTGAGTAGTTTGAGCATACATTAAGCTCCCAACTACTGATGCATAGGGAATAGATTCCATTTCTTTATGCTCCAAATTATTCTTTAGACATTAAATTTGACTAAACTTGTCCCCTTTCTGAATTGAAACTATCCCTGCAGAGTACTTTTTCAATTTTAAATCTCTCTAATACTTTTTTGATATGCCTTTTTTAAGACAATCCTAACAATCCTTGTAATCTATCATAGAATATTTTTATTCCTATCATACAGGATGCCTCACTCATATCTTTCATTTCGAAATTCTTAAAGAGACAATCCTTTACATCATGTAACAAAGTCATTTCAAAATTCTTAGATTCACCGATCAATGGTGTTCTCTACAAAACCGTAAGACGTAATGGTATTATTAAATTTTAGATACCATTGTTGAAAAGTTTGTTTCAATCCATATATTGACTTCTTTAATCTACATACTAACTTGTCCTTTCTTATAATTTTAAAACCTTCTAGTTGGTCCATATAAACTTCTTTTTCTAAGTCACCATTTAGAAAGACGATTTTTACATCCATTTGGTGAAGCTCTAAATCATAATAAGCCACCAAAGCCATAACAATTTTTAAGGAGTCCTTTTTTGAAACTGGAGAGAAGGCCTCTTTATAGTCAATTCCATCCTTTTGAGTGTAACCTTTGGCAACAAGTCTAGTTTTAAACCTTTCAATGTTATCTTGTGAGTCACGATTGGTCTTAAAGACCCATTTACAACCCATTTGGTTTGCACCTTCTGGAAACTGAACTAATTCCTAGACTTTATTATCATCCATTGATTTCAACTCTTCTTTCATAGCATTGAACCACTTTTCGAAATTGTTACATTCCTCGGCTTATTTGAATGAGACTAGATCCTGATCAATATCAAGTCACATTCATGTTCAAATGAATAAATTTCATAGTCATTTGAAATAGCTGATCTTCTTTGCCTTATAGACCTTCGTAATACTATTTCTTGTGGCATTAGTTGATCATTTGTAACTTACATATCAATAGCTAGTTCTTTATTAATATGTTCAATTTGTGGAGTTGAAACATTAATTTATTGTACCGGTATGTTATGTATTCAAGATATAAGAAGTGGAACAACAATTGGGAAAATAATACTTGATTGAGGAGTTTCAACTCAACTATCTTCAATCTCTACTTTTTGTGTTTCCTCATACCCACTAATTTGAACATTCTCAATAAACCAAGCGTTACCAAACTCAACTATTCCCGTACTATAGTTAGGATAGTAAAATTTGCACCCATTTGATTTTTCAAGATAGCCTGTGAAATAATTACTAACGATTCTTGCATTAAGCTTCTTTTCATATGGATTATATAGCCTTACTTCTACTGGACAACTCCAAATGTGAAGATATCATAAACTAGGTTTCCTTCATATCTACAATTCATAAGGTTAAAAAGGAACTGCTTTACTAGTAATCTTATTAAGCAGATACGTAGCGATCTTTAATGCATGCATCCATAACGATAAAGGTCCAGTACTATAACTTAACACACTCCTAATTATATCCTTAAGAGTAGGATTCTGTCTTTCAGCTACACCATTTTGTTGTGGTGTACCAGGCACTGTGTATTGTGCACATACGCCTTGAATAGCAAAATACTTTACAAATGGACCTAAACATTATCGACTTTCATCAAATTTTCCATAATATTCACCACCTCTATCAGACCTTATTATCTTTACTTTTCTATCTAGCTGTCTCTCCACCTCCTTAATGAATACCTCTAGGATGTCCACAGACTGAGACTTTTTATGTAGTAGATAAATATAACCATATCGTGCAAAGTCATCGATAAAGGTAATGAAATATTTTTTATTGTCCCAAGAAGGAACGTTGAAAGGACCACATATATCAATGTGTATTAATTTAAGTAATTCGCTACTTCTTGTGGTTGGATGCTTTGATATGTGTTTGGTTTGCTTACCTTTAATGTAATCTACACATATATCCCAGTCAACAAAATCCAATTGAGGTAAGATTTCATTTTTCACTAACCTCTGTACCCTTTCCTTGGATATATGACCTAAACTTTTATACTACAAAAAACTAGAACACCCATTATATGCACTATGATTATTTCTTATAATATGATCAACATGATACAGAGATTCAGAAAAATCAACATCAAGACTTGGATGATATAAATAACCCATTAAAGTAATAGAACCATAATAG
>JAOXYD010146013.1:0-24324 GCA_028565735.1 Pinacopodium congolense
GAACTGAGGGTTTGAGAGCTTGTTTGAACCTATAGGCTAGCATCTTATACCAATCATAAGTTATCTATTTCGATGATCGATTATAAGTCTATAATTCCTGATATGTCTTCCACCCATCTTTCGTATTTTCTTGTTTGTTTCTTGTTTGTTTGTCTTTGTTTTGTCATAGTATTTAGTTTTGATGTCTTTGCTTCCCAGGGTTTTATTCTCTTTTTGGCAACATTAGAAATAGCAATACACTCTAGCTCTCTATGGGATCGACCTTGACTTGCCCTAGCTACTTAGTTAGGTTAGTTAGTTATTTTTATTATTTGGTAGCTTACGACGAGCTTCACCAAAGGCTAGAAGAGAAAGCAAAATTATGCATCATGTGTACTATAAGATCTTAACTCACTAATTCGTTAGAATTAATATAGTGTGAGACCTACACTCTGATATAAATCGTTAGGTTTGAATAGCATCTAAGAAGGGGGTAAATTAGGATTTTAAGACGATTTCTCTAAACAAATCAAGATGAAAATAATGCTGAAGCTTATAACTAATTTACCAAAAAAACAAAAAAATCAAATCAACAAGATAAATGTGTAAAAAATTAAAGAGTAAGGGAAGAAAAGATCATTAGAATTAGATTAGCTCGGAGCTATCCACTACATCAGAATTAGCCTAGTTCGAAGCTATCTACTTACCCCTATGTCTAGTTTGTAACACCACTATTGAGATGTTTGTACTAAATCAATAAAAGAATGCTATGATTGATCTTACAACACTTTTCAAGACTCAAGGATAATCTTTCACTTAATTCTTTTTCTTAGGCTCAAGAATGACCTCTTAATAACTTCAAAAACAATTCTACATGAATCACTTTTCACTCACTTTTATTTGGTGTAGAAAAGAGCCCCAAATGAATGCACAAAAATAGCTTACCTCAAAGTCTCCACTCAACACATGGTAAAACTTTTCATAAGAACAGATGGAAAGATATTTATAAAAAAACTACTAATAACTCGTATATTTTGTGTTAAAAACTGTTGTGAAACCCTTATAAAACTTTAATAAAACTCTTATCTTTTAAGCACGTATAAAAACACTTATTTATATTCAGTAACCAACCATATATCTGTTGACTAACGGATATGTTAACATTACATTGGATCAATTTTCTTACTATTGTGTAATCTACTTAGCCCGGATTTATCTCTTCATTTACTCAACATTCGGTCGACTTATAAGCAAGGTTTAGTCTATCGATTTACCAAAAGCTAGTATTTGATCAACCGTTCTTCACCATTCGATCTACCTATAAATAAAAAAATTGATATCTGGTCAACCATTCTTTACCATTCGATTGACTGATCTAAACAGATTTACAAAATCCAAATACTTCGGCCTAAACTCATTATAACCTTATAAACAAATTCCAACAAATTGATCAAGCCCGAATCACTCAAGTTAATCTTTAAAAAAACATTTCATACTAATTGTCTAACTTAATGCATTTTAATCAATTAAATCAATTTTCAAGATGATACATTTATATTAACCACATAAACCTCTTGATTATGCACTTATATGCATATTAGATATGTATGCATGGATGAGCATGCAAAAGGGCCTTTAAAATCACCAAAACAAAATTAAGCAAAGTTTACACTAAAAAGGACATAAGTAAACCTATTTAAAAACAATGTCCTTCTTCAAGATTTGAGTCTTCATAAAATTTCATTTTCCACTTCGAGACTCTTTGTATATGTTCTTCAATTCCATCTCTCCTTAAGCAACACATTTGAACTTTATTAAACCTATCTTTCAAAACACACTTGGAACACAACATTAGTAATAAGGCTTGTTTTATCATTACCAAAATAAGGTGGAACCTACCTTAGTTTAACATAGACACTACACTTAAAGAATAAGATGGGAAGGCAAATTATAAGTTTGAATTATGAATGCCACAAGTTAAAAAGATAACAAGTTCAAATAGTTCAACAAAGAATCAAGAAAGAGAATGCTCTCTAGAATATTATTGATGATAAATTTTCCTCTTAAGAGAAGAGGACATGCCTTCTTATAAAAGAAGGAATAAAACCCTAGAACCCATCTTAAAATCCAATTATAATTTGAATTTGGAAGTATTCAACTTGCCTAAAATAAAAGAAATTCCATAATAAGCTTAATTTCCTAATTTGCAACTATGAAATAAGAACATAAAACTACAGATATATATAATAATAAAGGAACTCATATATAACTCAGATTTGGTAAGAAATCCCTCCTAAATTAGGGAAAACAAGTCAAAAAATTAAATTTCCATGTCATTTAGTTAGACAGTCAACTTTCAAGAGCCAGAACTTAAGTTACAAATCTTTAAATGACACAATTCTTAATTTGTTGGAAAAATAAAAGTTTCCCATACAACTTTGTAATTTGTTTAACTTGAAATTCTACCATCTTCTTGAACTTTCAAAGAAAAATATTTTACGGCTATATTTTTTTAAAATTAAGTTAACTAGTATTAAATTTGAGGATTGAATTAATTCTTCATCAAAACTTGCACTTTTAGCCCATATTCCTTTACTTAGCCTATTTAGGACTTCTTTAATCTTCTTAGCTCTTGCCCTTATGATGGGACTTCCATTAATATTCAATGAATCACAATTCAATGTTGTACTTTTAATGCCCTTTGTATTCTCATCATTCCCTCTCTCCTTAAGGGAATTCGTCCTTGAATCATCACCCACATAAAAAAAATAGATAAATCAATAACATTAAAATTAGTATAGACACTATCCTTATTAGGAAGTAACTTATATGCATTATCATTGATCCTTATAATCACTTTAAAAGAACCATGTCCCCTTGGATGCAATTTAGATCACATTTAAATTAGGAATCTCTCCTTGTGCATATGCAACCAAATTTAGTTACTAGGCTTAAAAACAACTTGTTTTTGTCCTTTATTAGCTTGAATAGCATATTTCTCTATCATCCTTTCAATATTTTGCCTTTCTTTGTCATGAATTACTTTATAGGATTAACCTTCTTTTGACCATCTAAATATAAAACCTCATCAACAAGTAAAGATCATAAAATCAAAGGAGCTAGTAGATTGAAACTATACACAATTTCAAAAAGGTTATAAATGCCACACTTAAAGAATAAGATGGGAAGGTGAGTGATAAGTCTGAATTATGAATGCCATAAGTTGAAAACTTGATAAGTTCAAAACGTTCAATGAAGAACCAAGAAAGAGAATGCTCTCTAGCATATTGTTAATGGTAAATTTGCATTTTACAATCATTAAACATGCTTTCTTATAGAGAAAGGCATAAAACCTAAAACCAATCTTATATCCAATTATAATTTCAATTTAGAAATATTTAGCGTGCTTAAAATGAAAGGAATTCAATAATAAGCTTAATTTCATAATTTGTAGCTATAAAATAGGAAAATAAATCTAAATATATGCAAAACAATAAAGCAAATCAGATATAACTCGGATTTGGCAAGAGATTCACCCAAAATAAGAAAAACAAGTTAAACAATTAAAGCTGTTATGTCATTTTTGTATTTGGTTAGACATTCAAATTTCAAGAGCCATAATTTGAGCTATAGATCTCTAAATGATGCCATTCTTTATTCCTCAAAAAGTTAAAAGTGTCCTCTACAACTTTGTAATTTTAATAAACTTGAAAATTTTCCATCTTTTTGAACTTTCTAAAAAAAATAATTTACTACTTCATTTACTAAATTAAGTTAACTAGTACTGAATTTGATGATTAAATTAATTCTTCATAGAAAATTACACTTTTAACCCATATGCCTTCGATTAGCCCATTTAGGGCTTCTTTATTCTTCTTAGCTTTTGCCTTGTGATTGGACCGATATTATTAGATCTCAATGTTTTGCGTTTAAACCCCTTTGGATTCACATAATTTCTCTAGTCCCCTAAAGTGCACTTACAAACAAAATTGATTATAGTTGAACCAAGAGAGGTTCAACTTGTTTTAATGATGATAAAAAAAAAACCCAATGGAATAATTTTTTTGTGTATTTGAAGCATTGAAAGATAGGTATTAATTTGAAGTGTTAAAGAAGATATTTATAGAGTCTTGAAGCAAATTGAAAATCATGAAGTGGATTTATCAAGACTTAAGGTTTGGAAAGAGTCAAAATAGAATCTATATAAGTTATGATTTGTAATCTTTATTACAAGTCTCAAATAAGTTATTGTTGGTTTTTGGTGAGACTCACTTCATTCTTGATACATTTATATTTTATAATATACATATATGCTATATAATCCTTATGAATTTTGTGTAAAAAGTTTTTTATAATCCTCTTGATGAGAGTTAAGTCAGTTTTTTGGAAGATTTTAGATGTGTGTGAGTTTATGAAGTATTTATAATGTTAGGATATGTTTGAATTGGGTTCAAATTGTCTTGGACAATTTTTTTGTGATTTTGGGGGTTAGACGACGATTGCTGGTAAACAGAACAATGTTCGTCACTTCCACCATTGATCTCTGTATTGCTCAATGATGGATGTTAGGTTTTATCAATGGCACCATTGCAAAAGGGACTACAACAACGATACATCAATGACGTTGTTGAATTTTACAAAAATCATCATTAAAGAGTAAAAATCACATTATAATTACTATTTCTCAATGGTAATAATTTTAAAGCATTAGAATGATAAGCAACAATCATAAATGGTTATATTGAGATCCTAGGCCTATAAATAGGTTGTTTTGCATGGCCTTTAATGATCCAAGTGTCTAGAAAACAATTGTTTAAGTGATTTGAGAATTAAGATGTTTTTTTGTTAGGTTTTGTTTAAGTTTTCTTTGAAGGATTTTTAAGCATGATTTTACTGCATTCATATTGAGTTTTGTGAGCCTCCAAGTACACTAAATAGTACTTAAGTGAGATAATTTTTCAAGAGTATGTTTTAATAGGTTGGATAGTTTATTGAAAAGGCTATCCTTAAACCTTTGAAAAAGGTTATCCTTGAACCTAAAAAAAGGATTATATTTCTAGCATTATTCTTTTGATTATAGTGAGAAATCTCAGCAAAGTTTTTTTGGGACTAGATGTAGGAGAAAGTGGAATATCTCTGAACTAGTATAAATATGTTGTGTCTATCTTCCCTATATTCTTTTTATTTACTCACTTATTCTTCCAAGTTGTATTTAATTTGTTGTGTTTGATGTTATAAAAAATTTATATTTATATTATTTTTAGATGTATAAGTTAATTTTTATGATATTTCACATGTTAAAATTATTTTATTAAACTGCATATTTTGTTATCTATTTTTAAAAACTAGTTTTTACAAAAGTGTTAAAAATTTTAAGTGAACTTAGGGGATGTTTGTTTTGGTTTTGGGTTTTTACTTTTTAAAATAGCGTAAAAACCTAAAAAAGATAATACACTAATACAACACAAAAAACTAAAAATAGCACAAAAACTCAAAAAATGCATAAAATCTAATAAAAATACACAAAAGAAAAAAGAAAACTGAAACAGAAAGTTGAACAAAATGAGCCCTTAGGAATTCATTGTAGAAATTTCCAAGAACCTAATTCATCTCTTAGGTGCTATTTAAAACTAAAAATTGGTACTAGAGCGTAGGTCTCACATTGTAGAATTTTTAATGAATTTGTTAGAATATATTACTGTGGCAGACATGGACATTTATGCTTCCTCATCTAGCTTTGAAGGTCAAAATACACATAGAGTACTACACTTTGATGGAAATTATTATGTGTATTGGAAAACAAGAATGAAATGTTTTCTTATGGCTGAGAGTGTTAGACCTTGGAGAATTTTTGGAAGAGACAGCCATACCCTTTAAGGCCGTAGGAAATCAAAGAATTCCTAAAAGCGAAAATGAATGGGATAGCGAAGATCAAAAGCTAGTCTCTCTAAATAATGAAGTTATGCGTCTCTTGTCTAGGCATTAAGTAGAAACGAATTCAATAGGTGTCTATTTATCAAATTGCATATGAAACTTGGCCCACTTTAGAAATCACACACGAAGGCACTAATCAAGTTAAAAAAAAGTAAAGTGAGTATGTAAAGCATTAATATGAATTATTCCACATATTGCAAAATGACTCTATATTTGATCTATATGCTCACTTTATTGATATTATAAATGCCTTAAAGGGGAGATAAGGCCTATACAATTATTAAGTTTATTAGAAAAATTCTAAGGTTGCTACTAAAAATGTGGAAGCCTAAAATCACGGCAATACAAAAAGTTAAGGATCTCAATATACTTCCCCTCAACGAACTCACAGGCTTGCTTTTGACATATGAGATGAGATTAAAGGAGATTTAATAAGATGATAAGATGACCAAAAAGAAGAACATCACGTTCAAAGTGAAAAAGAAGAGGAGAGTGAGAATGAATAATCCCCATAAGGGAATGAAGAAGAAGAAACTCACGCACTCATCACAAGAGACCTAAGGAAGCATATATGAAGGAAGGATCCCATCCGTAGAAAGAAGGTAAGTCCTATTATAAAAATAAATTTACTAACATAACATGTTTTAAATGTGGTGAAAAGGCCACTTATGGTCATATCACCCAGACCTCCAAGAAGACTAAAAGAAAGAAAAGATATAAAGGAAGGAAAGGAAGGAGCCAAAAAAGAAAATATTAAAGGTCACATGGACTGAATTAAGCAACTATAAAAAAGAAGTTATGAATGATTGCTTTATAGAATACAATGAGGTAAGCTCCTCTCACTATCATAATAGTGAACATGAATGCAAATTTGAATATACACATGAAGAATTGCTAGAATATGTGTAAGATTTGGCTAAAAAAAAAGAAGGAAGTTTCATGCTAAACATAAGGAATCCTTGAAGTTGTTAGATGAGTATAAATTAGAAAATGAAGGACTTAGGCAATAGTTAGACTTAGAATAAAGATAATGATGGATTAATGAATGAGAATGTAGCCTTAAAGAAATAAATTGAGTCCTTTAAAGAATCACCTATGAAATTTGCAAAGGGAAATGAGAAATTAAAAACAATGCTAAGTGCTCAACAAGTAGGAAATGATAAATATGGTTTAGGCTATAATAACAAAAATGGATCATCTATCTACTAGAAAGACGATTTTCATAAAAGGGAAATAATTTAGAAGATGAATATGTACTTAGGACCATTGTGCAAAATGCATCTACTAGTAGACCACAACCTAGGGATTATGCATACATGTACACCTTATGTTATGTTGGATAGGTGATTTTAAAAATGACGGGTGATTTAAAATGATTTTATTTAAAACCAACGAACTTTTAAGGCAAGTGCACTTATCGCAAAAGTAATAAAGTGGAGTAATATTTCAGACTTCGAGTGTCGAACCCACGGGGAATAAGTTACTTAATTACCAGGTTGATTGGATTACAATCATTTAGGTAAAATTTAGAGAAATTGATTAAAATTGAAAAAAAAAGCTTAAAATAGGCTATTTTGGCTTAAACACTTTAAAAACGATTTTTAATTGCATCTGAAAAATTCTTAAAATTACTAAATGTATAAATGAGCTATGGATTAGATGATTGATGATTTATTTGAGTTTTAAAACAAGTTTAATGTCTGATTAAAGTCTTTCACAAAATCAAAACAAAGCTATGGTTAAGACGTTGCTTTTTCTCTATTTAATCTTGTTTAAAACTTGGTTATGTTTTAAATTCAAGTAAATGGGCATAAATTTCAAGAAGGTGAGTTCTGAAAATTAAGTCCAGAACTCCAACTTTCACAAAAATTTCAGGTTTGGTCATGCAAGGATTAATTTTTGTTGCTTATTGATTTTTCAAACAATTTAAGATGATTTCTCATACTTAAATTATCTTAAATCCTAATCTTAAGTGGCCAGCTTAAAATTGGCACTTTCAGATCTTCAACAAGCAAAATATAGACATATAAAAATGCATATAAACTCTAGTAAATCATCAAAACATCAATCAATAACAACAGAATCGATTAGCCACACATTTGAATCAAAACATACAAGATATGCATTTTAAACAACATACTGTGAATAGATCTATAAATATGAGTTAAATAAAATAGTTTAGAAGTTACAAAACGTATTTAGAACCCTTCTGGACAAGTATTGAACCTCTTAACTTGATCTAGACACCACCATAGCTTTGAATCCACAAGATCTAGCAAGAAAAATCAAAGAATCTGTAAGGATATGCTCATAAGAACTTATACTTTGATTTAATCCAAAAATAGGAGAATATAATGAACAATCTGAGTTAGAAAACCCCCTATGATGAGTTAGAAACTCATATATATGTCTTAGCTTTAATCTCCAACAAACAAAACTTCATAATACAAGTAGAAACTCGAAATCTAAGTGTTTGAAGCTTATGTTATCAAAGAGGAAAAAGAAGAGAGAAGCAAGAGCTTCTCTCACTAGTTTGATTTGAAATCTCTGGGCTAATTCACGCATGTTGTGATGTTCTTGCATGTATGCAAACTCTGGAGTCCCCCCTCATTTGCCAGGAGACAAGGGAATTAATGAGGATAACGCTAGGTTTGAAATCTGTAAGATTTGGAGCTGAAATTATTGACTCTAGAGTACAACGGCACCCTGCCTCCCTACAACGGCACCCTGCCTCCCTACAACGGCACCAACACAAGGTGCTGTTATAGGTCGAGTTCTGGAACCTTAAACGGCCCCTTGTTCATCATACAATTGCACCCTCTTAGGATGCCGTTAATAGAGGTGTTCTTCAAGTTTTTGATCCAATCTTCATTATTAAGCTCTATTTTGCAAATAAAACATAATAAGACATTAATTGAGCAATTAAACACTAAATTAAGGGTCATAATTCAACAAATTAACCATGAAAATCATATCAATTTGACCCCTATAAGAGAAGCAACAGAAGGAAAAGGGATTAAAAGCAACAACTTTTGATGATACAAGAAATTGGAAAGTAAGCACTCAGAGGAGAAATAGCTTATATATGCTTCATGTATAATGAAGAGGTACCATCCTATTCTATCTCTTATAATGAAAGTAATTATGATTTTGTTTTCACCTATGGCGAACTAGTTGAACTCTTAAAATTTTTAACTAAGAAAAAGAAGAAGTTGTCTAATAACCATAAGGAAACATTGAAAATATTAGATCCAGGAAGTTAGAGAATGAAAATATAAAATATGGCTTAGATTTAAAGAATGTAGAAAATGATGATTGGCAAGAATTGGTAAATAAGAATGTATTCTTGAAAAGAGAAGTGAAAGCCTTGAGAAATCACTATCCAATTTCATTAAAGAAAATGAAATATTAGAATCCATGTTAGGTGCACAAAAGTTTTCAAATCTTATATATGGTTTATGATCACCCATAAGAATGCACCATATAGTAGTAAGACAACTTTTATCAAAGATAAGAATTTAGATGATGAATATGTACAAAAACCACATGAACAGGAATATGTAAAAAAACCACATGAACAAAATACACCTACATGTATCTAGGATACGACCTAGGAAAAGATTTCATGTATACATGTATGGTTCTAACAATAGACCTAGAAGAGTACCTTAAGTTAAAAATAATTATTATTATGTTAGGGCACAATTTCACCTAACTAGGCCTTATTACCATATAAGCGCTTATAATGAATCAAGACCTAAGAATGCATATGGATATACATATAAAACATATACTCCTATGTCTTATTATTTTTATACATATTATAAACAAACAAAAAGAATTTTTTATAATAAACTAAGAAGGTGCAATGATACATCAACAAGATAGACGAACCCAAATAACCCCTAAGGATCCAAGTTAGTGTAGGTGCCAAAAATACATTGAATTTATTTTCTAAGTCAATCATTAAGTGGATATCAAGTTAAGAATGATAAAGGTGAAATTCATAGTGTTTTTTGTTGTTATTTTTTGTTTATTTACCCCTATTTTGGTGCTTTAATGTTTAATTTATTTTTAAAAATATCTAATTTATAGGTTGATATGAACAAGTGAAGAAATGTGCAAAAAGTAAGTAAAAACATCAAGTTTCAAGAGCTCAACGATGGTTTGGAGTAACCACCGTTGTACTCCCAGCAATCCATGTTCTATGATAAACAAGGAAGTAACAAAGATTTCTTCCTAACACCAAAAAACTAATGGCATTCAACAAGTTATGGCAAAAGGTTTCTTAAACAAGTAATTATAATATGGTTAAGTAAGTATATTGCTAAACCAAGTGACAAGAGTAAACTCAAGTATGTAGTTGAATTGAGTTTTTGAAAAGAGAAAGCCTTATTTACATGTATATAGGGGGAGTAACTTCTATAATTATTTTAATAATACTTGAATATTGCTAATTATATTTAAATTATATATTTATTTTTATTGCTTCATGCCTTCATATCATTACATAGTTTAAAGGAAAAAGATGATTTATATGATGCACAAATAATTAGGGGAGAGAATTATATGAGACTATTGCTTTATTTTGGGGAGTTTATTTTATTTTATTTAGGTGGAGTTTTGAATTTGATGATATTGATAATTTTTAAGTTTTGAAAAGAGTTTTTTATTCTTGATTAAGACTGAAATTGTGATTATTGTTTTTGATATTAATTTAAGAGGTAGAAAATCTAAGTGATATTGAGAAATTTTAAGATGTATTGGAACAATTTGGCTTATTGAGTACAAGAGTTAAAAATAACTTTTTTTGAGTTTATGGATAACTTTTTTATGATTTCTAAAAAAGGAGAGAAATTGCGTGATATTAGTTTAAAGGGGAGCATAATGATTTACATTGTATATTATTTGTTTTTTTATATATTTTTAAAATCGCATAGTTTTGTCATCATAAAAAAGGGGAGATTATTGAATTAAGGGAGATTCCATCTTAGTTTTGATGATGATAAATCAATTTTGCTACCAATGGTTTTATTGTGTTCAATGTATTGGAAACATAGGTTTGATAAAACATAGGTTTGGAAACATAAGTGAAGCAACATTGATAGAAGCCTATTTATGTAATCTTTAATATAAGTTTTGCTTAGTTCTCTTTTGCATGCATGATTTAGAATATGCATAGAGATTGTATAATCCAATGGTATTATGTGTGATTGATATGTGTGTGAAAATCCTTTTGATGTATGAATGAATGTGATGTATGTGACTACATGAGTATGTATGTCCAATCAGGTTGGTTAAATTGTATGAATTGGAAACTTGATGAAGTATGTGATAAGAAGAAAAAGGGAAGTTTTAATATTAAGGAAATTTGGTGAATTGGATAAATGTGATTGTGTTAAGTTATGTAATTATGGAAAATTAAGTTATAATATGTTTGGTATTGATTAGATAGTGTTAAAATGTGCTCAATTGAATTTAGAATTGATTTGGATTAAGTTTGGATTGGATTGGGCTTGAATAAGATAAGGAAATCAGTCCGTCAACTGAACTAGTTAACTAATACAAGATCGATCCACTGATCACTAGTTAATTGACCATGACATCGATTAATGGATCCTGGAAAAAATGAAGCAATAAATTTGGTACGAATAGCTTTTACAACGATAAATTCATTAATTGTTTTACACATTATGTATCTATTATATAACAGTTAGGTATGATTTTTTGTGTATAAATTGGCCATGTTTGTATGTGTTTATAATCCAAGAAGTATTTTAAATATTCTTACAAGTATTCTTGAGCATTCAAAGCTAAGTTTTATTAGTTTTTGTGTTATGTTCTTGTGTGAGGCATTCCAAGAGTTCTTCTTTAATTCATTTCTAAAGTGAGGTTATTCTTTAGCCAAAGGAAAAATAAAAAAAGGAAACTTTATCCTTTAGTCACAAAAGGAATTTGTATTATCTAACATTGGATTTTTGTTTATTATAGTAAAAAATCTTAATAATGCTTTGTTGGGGCCAAATGCAGGAGCAAATGGATAGGTTCAAACTAGTATAAATAGTTTGTATCCTTCTTCCTTATTTATCTACTTTCAAGAATTTTATTTATTTATTTATTTATTGTTATAATTTTTTCATTACTTATTCTTGATTAATTGCTTAAGTTTTAAATTGGTGCATTTGATAAGATTGTTAGTGTTTGTCAGTTTTAGCTACACTTCAAGTATAAAAGTTGTAACTTATAGTATAACTGATATTGCTCCCACAAGGATTAATTCTAAACACCTAACAATATGAATTACACTTTGTTTAAGGTAAAAAAAAGTACAGAAACTGAAAATTAAACTAAATTAACAAACTTAATCAATTAAATTGAAAAAGAAAGTAAAACAAAGTAGATACTCAATAGTGGAGACTTAGGAGTTGTTTTACGAACTCTTATTGCGCACCCTAATTTAAATAAAGCAAAACAATATCTCGATTTAAAGTAATTATAAGTTCAACAATTAACACAAACAACTGTATATTAAACCAATAGAGTAAAAGTTAGATAAAAAATTCAAGAAAAATCCCTAAAATAGACTTAAAAATACACAATCATATTCAAATAAATAGTATTAAGATTAAACATTAAAATGGAAGTAAAAGAAAGAAAAACTAATAAAGATGATAAAGCTCCCTTTGTTAGAAAATCTGGACAGTACTTGTTAAATCTTGATTGTCCTCCTTAATCTTAAGTCTCTCTGCTTTTTTCCTCTTCTAAAACTCTTTATTTTTGTCTTGGAAGTATCCTAGGGTTATAATGGTTGTTGTTAGGGTTTATTGACATCTTTTATTATCTAAAATAGCATACATCGAAATTAAACACGTTAGCCCCACTAATTTGTCACGTAAGCTTTTCTGGCTTTTAGCAATGCTCAGTCATTTTGCTATATCTTCATCTAAAATCCTCCAATTGTCCCGAAATTTGATATGTAAGCTCCTCACATGCTATTCTATCTCGTGTAACATTTCTTAGCAATTGGAGCTCTATAAGTATACCTAATACCTTCCTAAATTCAGTTGTCCGAAATCTATTTTCCAGCTTAGTTTGTTATGATCTTTCATTTGTATACTCTTCATAATTCATCATATAACTTTGATATTTGGTGTGGAGCCTCCTAACTTGATGCTCTAAATCCTCAAATTGATCCCAAACCTCTTCTATATAAAAAAAAATGCCTTAAAATGTTCACAAAATTTCTGTACAACTTGAATAATCATCAAAAGCATCATAAGAACCATCTTATTCAAGAATTAATCCAATATGCACCTAAATCATATGGAATTTTCTCTCAAACCTAAAGTAATAATCATGAATACATTCTTAAAAGATTTATAATTGTGCAATATCAGTTAACTTAAGAAAATTTTATTTTCCCTACTTTACCTCTCTTAGGTGCGAAATTATGATTAACAATTAGTATCAGAGCGCAGGTCTCATGTAGACGAAACTCTAGTGAATTTGTGAGAAAAGATCATATAGCATGCATAATGAAAATTTTCTCCCTCAACTAGTTTATAAAGACAAATTACGTATAGCACACCTTATTTTGACAGAAATAATTTTTTATATTAGAAGAATAGGATGGGATATTATTTGATAAGCGAAAGTGTATAATTACAGTTGATGGATTCAAAAAAGACCCTATGCCTTCCAAACTTGTAGGAAATGAATTAGTGATTAAGAAAGAAAATGAATGGGATAATGAAGACAAGAAATTAACCTATTTAAATATAAAAACTATGCATATTTTGTATTGTGCGCTAAGTATGAAAGAATTTAATAGAGTTTCTATGTATAAAACTGCATTCGATGTTTGGCATACACTAGAAATCACACACGAAGGTACAATTAAAAGAGAATAAAGTTAGTATGCTCACTAAAAAATATAAAGTTTTTCAATTGTTTCTTGATGAAAATATTTCTACTATGTATGCTCTTTCAATAATATTATTAGTACTTTAAAAAGTCTAAGTAATGCCTATTCAAATGTTGAGTTTGTTAGGAAGATTCTTAAGTATTCGCTGAAGTTGTGGGAAGCTAAGGTGATCAAAATTCAAGAATTGAAAGGCCTTAATTTTCTCCTTCTCGGTAAACTTATTAGATCATTATTATCATACAAGATGAGGTTGAAGGAGACTCAAGTAGAGGAAGCCGCATACAAAAGGAAGAACATAGCATTCCAGGGTATAAGGAAGGAATGAAGCGAAAATGAAGAGTCATCATGTAGAAGTGGAGAAGAAGAATTGCACTTGTTACAAGAAGCTTAAAGAAACTCAGAAAGAAGAAGCCATCCACACGAAGAAGGGAAGATAAATCATTTACTAAAAATAAATTTGCTAACATAACTAGTTTTAAGTATGTGAAAAAGGTCATTTAAGATCACATTACTCATAACTCCAAGAAAATGAAAAGAAAGAAAAGAAAGAAATAAAGGAAAAGAAGAAACCAAAAAAGAAAGCTTTAAAAGCTATATGGATTGAATCAAGAAACAGTAAAAAAGAAGAAGCTATATGCATGTGTTTTGTGGCAAATGATGAAGTATCTTCTCATTCTTTTCATAGTTATAATGAATGTGATGTTGGGTACTATTATGAAGAATTATTATAACATATAGAAAAATTGGCTAAGAAGATGAAAGAATTGCGTGCTGGACATAAGGAATCATTAAAATTGTTAGATGAGTGTAATTTAGAGAATGAAAGACTTAGGGAAAAAAAAACTTGATTCAATAAATAAAGATAATGATAGTTTAGTAAATGAAAATATTTCTTTAAAGAAAGAATTGAATCCCTTAAGGAATCTATTGCAAAATATACAAAGGGAAATGAAAAATTGGCCAACATTCTAGTTTACAAAAGAAGAGTAATTATAAACATAGTTTAGGATATTTTAGTGATAATGGTCCTTCTAGCATGACTATGTTTATTAAAGGAAAAAAATTAGAAGATGAATCTTCTATTAGAACATTTGTTCACAATGCATTACCTAGGTCCAACATTCAAAATGCATTATTTAGATAACAAATTAGACCTAGGAATCATGCATTTATGTATAGTTAAAAGGCAAGACTCGGGAGATTTCAATAAAGGTTCAATGCTAGTATAACGTTTTTCCAATCTAAAAAAAGTTTTGAATCAAGGCCTCACAATATCTTAAGACCTAGAAATGATTATGGAAGATCATATAGATCATATGCTTCATTATTTTGTACTTATTGTAGTCATCATGGATATATTACATGATTTAGTTGTGGTAGACTTAGAGATTTTGCACTAAAAGGATGAGATAGGTATATAACTAACCATCAAAGACCCAAGATGATGCTAGTGCCTAAATTGATAAGAATTTATTCTTTTATGTGCCACCAAGAAGAAAAATAAATAGTACGTAGATAGTGGATCTTTAAGACATATGATTGATAGCCCTTCATAATTCCTCTCATTCAAAATCAAGGATGGAGGATCTATTACATTGGTTACAATTCCAAGGGTAAGGTAACTAGCATAGGAAAGGTTGGTAAGGATAATTTTCCCTTGATTGATAGTGTTCTAATTATTAATGGATTGAAACATAATCTTTTTAGTGTAATTCAATTATGTGATAAATATTATAAAGTATGCTTTGTCAAAAATGAATGTGTAGTTTCAAATGTTAGTGATGGTAGTATTGCTTTCTTATGAAAAAGAGAAGGTAACATTTATATTATTGATTGAAGTGATGTCACAAACCTTGTTTGATTTCTTTAAGTGATTGTGTTTGGATTTAGCATAGATAACTTGGACATGTAAGCATGGATATTTTATCAAAAAGTAACTCCAAGTAACTTGTTAAAGGGCTTCTAAGCATAAGATATGAAAAGGATAAATTTTTTAAGCCATATCAAATGGGAAAGCAATTAAGAAGTTCATTTCTAAGTAAGAAATCGATAACATCTTCTAGACCCTTTGAACGTCTTCATATGGGTTTATTTATTCTTACTAGAGCAGCTAGTTCAAGTGGTAAGTCGTATGCAATAGTTATTTTTTATGACATTAGTAGATTCATATGAGTTTTGCTTTTAAGTAAAAAAGATGAATATTTTAAATCCGTTGTAATTTTGGCTAAGAAAATTCAAAATGAAGAAGGGATGTCTACTGCATCTATTAAAGTGATTAGGGTAGAGAATTTGATAATGAGTTGTTAGAATATCTTTTTAAAGATCATGATATTTCACATAATTTTTCATCCCTAGGACACCCTAAAACAATGATGTCGTAAAAGAAAGAATAGGACTTTCTAAGAAATGACTAAAACCATGATTAATGAATATGAATTATCCAAGTATTTTTAGATTGAAGCTATTATATGTGCATGTCATATCATTAATAAGGTTAACATTAAGCATACAATGGATAAAACACTTTATGAAATTTAAAGAGGCGAGAAACCCAAAATTAGTCATATTAAAGTGTTAAAAATTAAGGATAGTATAGGCAAGTTGAATTTAAAACTAATGAAGGAATATTTTTAGGCTATTCGTTGACTAATAGGTTATATGCGGTGTTTAATAAGAGAACTCATATGATAAAAGAATCTTTGCATGTTGGTTTTTTATGAAACTAACCCTTTGAAAGTAAGAGAGTTCTTGAGGATGATGATACAAGTATGTCCAAGGACTTTGAGAAGCTATCACTTAAAGAAAAAAATGAAGGACAAGCCTCACAAGATCTAATTATTGAACCAAGGAATGAAAGGAAGGATAACAAGCTACTAAGAGATTAGAGATACAAGAAGTATTATCGCTCTAACCAAATAATAGGTGATGTTCAATAAAGGGTAACTACTCATTCGTGTTTTAAAAATTTATCTTATCTTACTTTTATATTTCAAATTGAACATGGGAGCGTTGAAGAAACCTTAGATGATGAAAATTGGGTTTTGGTTATAAATGAAGAATTAAATCAATTTAAAATTTAAAAAATTGGATTTTAGTACCTAGGCCTAAAGATTATCTAATATTAGGTGCAAAATGGATGTTTAATAACAAATTAGATGAATAAGGAAAATAATGCAAGATTAGTTTTTAAGGCTTATAATAAGAAAGAAGGTATAGATTATGACGAAATGTTTGCTCCCGTAGCTAAATTAGTAGCCAGTAGACTTTTTAATGCTTTTGCTTCATATATGGATTTAAAAAATTTTCAAATGTATGTCAAGAGTGCTTTCATAAATGGTTTTATTCAAGAAGAAGTTTATGTTAAACAACCTTATGGTTTTAAAATATGATGAACTCGAGCACGTTTTCAAATTTTCTAAAGCTTTATATGGTTTAAAATAACCGCCTAGAGACTGGTATGATAGATTAAGCTTATTTTTACTGGAAAATGGTTTTATCAAAGGGAAATTTGAAACAATGATGCTTATTAAAAGGGATAAGGATGATATTTGAAAGGGTTCAAATTAATTGTGTTTTTAATGGATATTTGTTATGTTTTGACCCCTAATTTCATGTTTACATGTTTAATTTTGGACTAGAATTTTTTAATTTTTAGGAAATGGAGATTAATTGAATAATTATACAAAAACTATGCAATTGTTAGGCCAATAGGACACCTAAGGGGGTGAATTATGTTTTAAAACTATTTATCTAATTTATTAAGATGAATAAGATAAGGAAGCTTATATAATAAAAACTAACAAAAAAAAAATCAATCGATGTAATAAAATAGGTGCGTAAAATTAAAGAGAAAGGGGGAAAGAAATACTCTAGATTTATACTAGTTCGGAGCAGTCCACTTTGCCCATATGTCTATTCCTAACACCACTGTTGGGGTGATTGTACTAAATCAACAAAAGAATGCAATGTTCAATCTTACAATCCTTTTCAAGGCTTGAGGATAACCTTTTACTCAATTCTTGTTCCTTAGGCTGAAGAATAACCTTTCAATCTCATAAGAATAATTCATGAAGAAAATCGCTTCACTCAACTTCATTTGGTGAATATAAGATGCTTGTTTAGTGAATGCTTAGTGACATAACTAAAAATACCTCACACAACACTCTTGAGTAGCTTTGGTTTGAAAAATAACACAAAAGAAATGCCTCTCTTAATCAACGTTAATAACACTGTTAATTCTTCTGTATATCTCATATAATGAAATCACTAAAAAACATGGTATTTATACTAAAACTCAATCAATTAGCCATTGACTAATAGGTATATTAATGTTATAAAAGTTAATTATTCTAACCGTTTTGTAATCTGTCAAATCCTAATTTTTACGCTTTATGTTCATAACATTCGGTTGACTTATAACCAAGATTCGGTCGACCATTCTTAATATTTGGTCAACTGATCTAAACATATTAGCAAAACCAAAATAATTCAGCCCTAAACCAATTTAGGCTTAAACCTAGATTAACAAGGCAATCCCAATCATACTTTATACTTAACACTACCTAAATTATCAAAAAAATTTAAGAAATCTTATGCAACCAATTCATACTTCAAGAGGTATTTCCACATACAATCACATCAAACATTTTACACCTCTTACTTATGCACCTGTATGCATTTTCTAGGATGTGTATGCATGATGAGCAAGTAAAAGCCTCTTTAGATCACCAAAATAAAGTTAACTAAAACTTGCAATACAAGATACATAATTAAACCTATATCAAGCCAATTTGATTCTTTAAGCTTTCAGTCTTCACATATGTTCTTAATAAATTTCCAATTCTGTTTCAAGATTTTTTATTCATACATATCTTTCAACACACTTAAACTATAAGTATTAGTAATAGAGTTTACTTTGACATTACCAAAATAAGGTGGAACCTCCCTTGGTTCAACAATCTCTCCCTTTTTGGTGATGAAAAAAAAACAAATCATATTATAAACATTACATAAAAAAATTGATAAACTCCCCCTAAATATCTCAAGATCAAGGAATAATAATCCTTCACACATTCTCATGTTTAAATTTAGTACCATAATTATCATAATAAAACTTTAAGAACAAACTTCATAATTATACAAACTCAATTTCAAACACTATCTCCCCCTAAATTTATGCATTAAAAATATGTAATGAGAAGGGTACACTCCCACTATATCAATCATACACACATTTAACAACATAATATCACATAGTTCTCTTCACACACATATTTAACAACATAATATCACATAGTACTCTCCCTCTTTTTAGAATCACCAAAAGGTCTCACTAATAATACACGAAAACATATAAAACATCATGTAATATTTCTAAGTACATGGCTTAAGATAACACCAATTATTAGGTACTGAGATCCCAAAACAATATCTCACAAAGAGAACTATAAACTAAAATCCTTCAAATGAGGGAATCAATGTCATAAATGAGAAGAAAAAAAAAGTCATACAAAGGGACTAAAAGAATACATCAAAAGTCAACAAAAAACAATAGAGGGCACTATGGGATATTTGATGGAGGCAGAGGAGGAAATCGAGAGAAAATCTCGTGAAGTAATGCATTGTGCTAGTCCATCTTACTCATTAACTAATCAGCCTTGTAATGAAAGGAAGCAATACTAAACTTAGTAGCGTGAGAAGCCATGGGAGGCCAGGTAGTTATAGGGTCAGGTTCAGTAGATGTGACCTTATCATAAAGGTAAACATACACGATGCGACTAAAGGTAGGAGAAACATCGTCATTAACCGGAAGAACAAGAATAGTAGAGCTCTACTGCCGCTGATGAGATGGAGTCATATGACTATATACAATTTAAAAACACATTTTATTTAGGGAATTTTGATCAAAAAAGGAGTAAGACTCAAAATCATCTTCCATGGGAGGGATACAAAAGTACTAGAATATGTGACCAAGAATGAGAGAATAGGGAATGTACTCACCCTTTTTCTTGGAACGGACAAAATAGATCATATTATACAAGATGAAATCACCCAAATAGATTTTATTATCAAGCATGAGAGTTGAATGAGACTAAAGATCATTATATCCTAAGTGATTTTAATGGCTACTAGATGAAATGAAGTTGTATTTAATGAACAAATGGTGAAACTTAGGGATAACACTTATGTTCCTTACGTCTCTTGGTTTTTCTATAATACCTTCCTTACTTTCTAACTCGAAAATGATTTTGATCCTCTTGGCTAGGGTGTGAAGGGGATGGGCATCATTAAATTTAGACATACAATGATAATGAGAAAAGATAGGAGGGATAGGAATTCCAAGAATGGTATTGATTAGATCTCTAGTGAGATTAATATAAACATTTTCTACTTTAGACAAAAGGATATACTCATCATTTTCCTTGAATTATCTAAGCTTACAGTAGAAAATTTTGACAATGATTACACAAATCTCAGAAGAAATAATAAGGAGAGGCCCCCACCCTTGATTAAGAAAGAACTGTACAAGTTCAATTTTCCTAAATAAATCTAAGTAGGCAAGAGAAATAACACAATTGTTGCAAATCTTTCTAGGGACATACTCTTAAAACTTGTTAGAGTCAACATCAAGGTAGTTATTATCTTGATTAACTCGAGATCTCCTACTCTTAGAAGTACCACCACTTGTAGTTCTAACCATAATGGGATTTAGAAAGACTTATCAAAAGCTTAAATAGAAAAGTCTTTAGGAATAAGGGAGCTCTAAGAGTGGATAAGGTGCATGAGTTATCTTCTCGAAAAACAGTCAATAACACAACCTACAGACTATAAAAGATAAGCATATAGATGACTAAAAGTACAAATATTTTTTAAAGATGACTCTATATGCATCATATGCATTATGATAGCTTTAAATAAGGTAGAATTTAACAAAAAAGGATTAAAAAAAGATAGTTGAAAAGGACAATTGACCACTTCCTTTCCAAACTAACAAATTGTTAAACATTATTCCAAGCATGGGCTTTAAAAAGTAGTTAAAGAAAACAATTCTAAAAGTCAAAGGTTCCTACAAGCCTAATTTCATAAAATAAACTTAAAAATTCAATTAATTTGTCCAAAATTTCATCAAATTCAAAAGATTATATCTAACAATTTGGGGAAAAACTATCCATTGATAGATGAAATTATTTGATCAAAAACCTTAAATAAATTCTAATTGAAATTTCAAAAGATCAATTATTTTGACTAAAACGTTTGGATAAACCATAGTAACTGCAACTAAAATAGGGATTTAGAATAATTACGTGAAACTGATTGGGCAATTACCTTAAGTTAACACTTAGTTAAATTTTTAAATGATAATTTTCACCAAAAATTAATTAATTTGGCTAGAAAATGAAATAACCCTTAATCATCATAATTAAATTTGGGGAAATTAAAATTGGGCAAAAATAGATGTAATTGATTGAACAAAAACCTTAGTTAAGCATCTAATTAAGTTTTCATATGATCAATTTTATGAAAAATCATATAATTTGGCCTAAAATTTGGATAATGGCTATAAGGTGAATTGAAAAATGAATTAAATAGAAATTAAAGGCATGCAACAATTGATTTCCTAATGCATCAATTATGCTCTTAATTGCAAGAAAATACAGCCAATTTTGACTAATTCCTCAATTTAAATAAAAAATTCTATAAACCCTAAAGCGCATGAATATAAAAATTTGCAATTGAAATCAATTAATAGAGGGCAATTACTTGGGATGTTACCAAAAGTAAGAAGACCACCTAATGTGTCTGAAAAACTTCACAAGAGATAGAGAACACAACTGCGACATTCACGCCGGCGAGAGGGAGTGCTTGAAGGAAGGAAGCATTTTCAGGGTTGGTCGAGGCAAGAAGGGTATGAAGAATGCCTTAGGAAGCCTTAAAAATGGTTTTGGAGGCCAAGAAAAAAAAAAAGGAGAAAGGAGAAGCTTTTGGGCGGCAACAATGGTAGAGGTGCAAGAAGAAGAGAGAATAAAGAATAACTAGAAAAGAGGAGGAGAGGGATTAAAAATGCAACTATTTTAAACAACAGTTTACCAAACTCTTATATTAGTTGACCTAAAATAAGTTGGTCAAATTATTAGCATTGGTCAATTGAACAAGCTAAAATGCATAGATACAAAACTTTTAATCCACAGGAAATAAAACACAATTCGTAGACAAGGCAGATATTTAGTTAAAAAATTTTCATTTCAAGAGCTAATATTCAAATAATTTATAGCAATTATTCTTTCACATATACTTGTTTTAAAGCAATATTATAGTACCTTTGATTTTTAGCTTCACGATTTCTAAATAATTTTTCACTTGGTTCAACAATGGCAAGTTATTCCTTTTAAAGGTTTCTAACAAACCATAACAATTTAAGGAACTTTTGGTACCCATATCATTTTGGGTCCATGAGTGTTAGTTTTGTACCTTTCATGACCATTATACAAAACATTCACATTTCTTAATCGATCATAACAAAAGTGACTAATATGATAATACCTTTCACAATATGAGCAAAATAACGGAGTGAATGCTTTATATGAATTTCTAAGCTTATTGTTAAACTAAGGGTTGGTTCCACCTTTGTTTTGATTATGAAAACGTGTTTTTATTAACATGTTTGTAGAGTTTGCTATGTTTGTTTAGTATTTAGAGTGTATGTGATGAATAAGTAATTAAGTTGGTAATTCAGTGAAATTTGTATGACTTATATAAGTCATGGAATAATTATTTAGATAAATATTATGTAAATTGAAGTTGTATAAATAGATAAAGTATATAGATAAAGTGAATGAAATTGTTTAGATTATTGTGTTAAGAAAATTTGGTAAACTAGATGAATTGATTGTGTTAAGTTTGTATAATTGTGTAAAATGTGTTAAAATTTGATTAATATTGTTTTTTTGTGTTAAAATATGTGTAATAGGGTTAAGAAATGAATGGAATTGGTTTTGTATGGATTGATTAAAGTTTGGACAAAGTTTGGAAGCTGGATTGCTAAACAAGCTCAGTTGAGCTCTTAAATCTATATAGCTGACTTAGGAAAGGTAGTAAGTACACTTAGAGCTCTAAATTCTATGAAATTTAACCGAATGTTAGAACAATGTGTGAAGAAGCTATCCACCAAATGTCACGTTAATTGGATGAAGAATGAAGAAGATATGACAAAAATATCAAGTGGTGTTGCAAGTTGGCAACACAGGCATCGATTGACCAAATAAATTTGTGCAAGACATCAGTTGACCAAAGGAAGAAATTGGTCAATCAAATGAGGCATAGGTCGACTGAATCAAGTAATAGGTCATCTCAATGAGACCGTCGGTCTACCAAATGGGGTCATTCAGTCGATGGAACATGAAGAATATGCAACGATAACTTTGTAACAGACAGATTGTGCAACAAATATATTAATTAATGAATATGAACATTGGAGCAAAGAATATTAAGCTTGAAGAAGAGTATAAATATGTTTATTTTGTTTTTTTTATGCATCTAAAAAGTACTAAAAGTGTTTATGAATTATTATTGAGTATTCTTGAGTGTTTATGAGCTTTTGGTAAAGTTATGGTTAGATATTTTGTAAGGGTTATTCTTTAGTCATAAAAAGAAGAGAGTTGTGGGGTTATTCTTAAGCCTTGAAAAAGAAGAGCAATAGATTATTCCTTAGCCTTAAAAGGAAGGGTTGCAAGGTTATTTCTTAACCTTAGAAAAGGGAATGAAAGGTTATTCTTGAGCCTTAAAAAAGGATTGTGTTGTATACTTTGTACTCTTGATTGATTGTAATAAGAGCAAAAATCTCTTATTGTTATTGATTAACCACAACCAGATCTAGAGAGGAGAGGAGGTTACCTATGATGAAGAGTCAGTTTTTCCTTGACTTAGTATCTACTATGGGTGGATGTCTTGCTCTGACGATGAGGAACTGAAGGTTAGATTCATTCGATGATCAACTATAACAATATACGAAGGGGCTTACCGACGTTGAAGCGGCGTATGTTCACTGACACCAGCACAAGAAGGCCCGATCTGGCACCTTAGCTCCTTTATTTCAAGTGAAAGAGGAAAGGTTGTTGTGTTGTTAAGTTGAGATGTTTTGGTGCTCCAACTATTGCTAGGTATTATGATTTTTCTAGTAGACAGAACGGACAGAGATTTCGTAAAGGAAGAGGAGAGAAGAACTATGTTAAGAGAGTTGGGGTAACTCATGAATGAATGGAGGATGGCTTCTTGAAGCTTCTAATGCTAAGTTTCAGAATATCTTGTAATTTAGATAAGGGGTTGTCTGGTTTTTTTAGTCTAATGGTTTAAAGTTATGTACATGGCTTTCATGCTTAAACCCATTCGTAATACTATTTTTTATTTCTAAAAAAAAGAGCAAAAATCTCAATAGTGGTGTTGGGAACTGAATGTAGGGCAATTGGCTACTCAAAACCAGAATAAATTAG
>JAOXYD010146034.1:0-10613 GCA_028565735.1 Pinacopodium congolense
GGAATTGAATGGGCTTTGTGATTTAGGTTAGGATTGAATTGGGATTCCACATAAATGTCATGAATTAGGGATTAATGTTTAGGATTAGCTACCCTAGGTGTAATTCTTAGTTCAATTGCTAGGATTGAGCCATGTGATACGTAATTGTCCTTGGCAATTTCCATAAGTGGCAATAGGTTAAGCGAGTTCATAGGTAAACTTACCTAATTAATCTAGGATCCCAATTCTCTAAGTTATATGGTACAAGCTTGTGTGATCATGGCTTAGGTTAGTCATTATCTAGTTTGTTAATGCTATCGCATCGTTAAATCTAGAGAGCTTATTCTAGGTTGCCTTGTGGTTAGGGGTAAGTTTTCTATCATATAGAACCTACCTAAAATTGGAGGAACTGAGGGTTTGAGAGCTTATTTGAACCTATAAGCTAGCATCTTACACCAATCAAAACTTATCTATTTCGAGGATGAATTATAAGTCTATAATTCAGGATTTATCTTCCACCTAGCTTTTCGTATTTGTTATTTTTTTCTTGTTTATTTGAATCTATTTTGTTAATTGTCTTTAATATTTAGTTTTAATGTCATTCAATTCGAGGGGTTTGTTTCTATTTTCTTTCCTTTTTCCGCAACATCAGAAATAGATCCCAATCACTATTAGCTCCCTGTAGGATCGAACCTGACTTACCCTACCTACTTAGTAAGGTGTAGTTATGTATTTTATAATTTGGTAGGTTACGGCGAGCTTACCAATTATGAAATTTTACAAGATTCTATAACAACATATGAGGAGCATACATATTAATCTTCCTGACCATTGGTCTGTAGAAGAAGTTATAGCAAAAATACTGAGCACGGGTTAAAGTTGGAAAAGTTGATGTGGCGGAATGACATGGAATGATGTGTTTAAGTGAGGTCTTATGTTACTTTTTGGATTAAGAAGATGTGGGAAACCCTAGCAGACACAATTTTGAGTCTAGGGAACATACAAGATAGAAAAGAAGGTTTTTGGAAGAGCAAAAGCATGAAGAGACTCAAGATCAAGGAGGAGAATCAAGATTTAGCATGTGTTGTCCATATTTTCACCAAGAGGGCCATCATCATCATCATCATTAATTTTCTCTTTTCTTTTGTTTTCCTTTTGATTTTTAATCTAAATAGTGTATGATTGAACATATTATGGATTGCTAAATCTAGTTTAGGGATTGTTCTTGAATTTTTTATCCAGCTTTTATCAAATTAATTTAATGCACAGTTAATTGTGTTAATTGATGAGCCTATAATCACTTCGAATTGAGAGATTGTTTTAATTTATTTTATTTATGTTACACAACATGAGTTAGTGAGCTAATAGACCTGCAATTAATAGATTAACAAGTGATTGAATAGAGATCTTAATTGCATCTAATTGCCCTTAGGATTACTTCAAATTCAATTGCATGTTTAGGAGTAGTATGATGAACCGAGAGGTTATAATTCAACTCTTAAGTATTGTAATTAGGATTAATTAATTACATCTAGAGAGAGGCTAATCAAATTATTGGATATCTAGGATCAACATAATCAAATCAATAAGGTAAAAAGAAGGTAAACAATGATCATATTATATATCTTTTGTTTTATCTTAATCAAAATGCAATTCGAATTGTTAGGTGTCTAGATTCATCCCTCATGAGATCGATATCAGTTATACTATGAGTTATGACCTACATGCTTGCAGTGTAGCTAAAACTAAAAAATAAATTTTTGGCTTCGTTTCCTAGGATTGTAATTTTTAGCATCTTATTTAATTTGAATTATTTTCATTTAAGGATTTTTGACACTTTTCTTATGTGATTGCAGGTGCATGAATGCAAGAGTAATGAGAAGTTCAAGTAATAAAGAGGATGCTAAAATTTCAGACATCATCAAGCACAAAAGAGAACTTCAAAGGTTAAAGCACCCAGAAGCTATCTAAGGAACAATAGGTAAGGATAGGAATCGAGATTAGCACCAACAAACTCTCATGGACATCATAAGGTTTGGTTTCAATGTCAATCAACAGGGTATTATAAAATTGCCAGTCCAGACCAACAATTTTGAGATCAAATTGGCATTATTGAACATGTTCTAGATGAATGTTTAATTATATGGGTTGTCCAATAAAGATCTAAATGCTTACCTGGGCAACTTCTTCGAAATATTTGTCACCTTCAGAGATAATGGCCTATCAATTATATGGCTATCCATTTACTTTGAAGATCAAGCCAAGGCTTGGTCAACTATATGGGAGCATTGGGAGCCAAGGCCTATCAAGTGAGACAAAACTAGTGAACTACATGGAAGCACTACATGGGAGGCCAAGTAATAACCCTTACTCTAGTACTTATAATCTGAGGTGGAAGAACTACTCAAATTTTTCTTGGATTAACAATGTAGGTAGTAATATGAAAGCACAATGACTACTAGGCTTTCAACAAGATAGGCTTAGAGAATTCAAATTAAAGATGGATAAGTTGATAAATGTGTTAAATTCTAACTTCACGAGCCAAGATGAAATCCAGAAAAGGATGGAAGCTAAATTTGATCAGATTGTGATTAACCATGCATCTTCTATCAACAATTTGGAGGTTCAAGTTAGACAGCTAGCAAATGCATTACCTTCAAGAAGTGTGGGGAGTCTCCCAAGTAATATAGAGACTAATCCAATAGCACAGTTGAAAGCCATCACACTTTAAAGTGGGAAAGAATTAAAGAATCCTGTTGAGGAGAAAGTCATCTCACTCAAAGAAGATGACCATGAAAAGAAGAAGGAAGAGGAAGTAGAGAAGCCATATATGCCACCACCGCCCTACACTCCAAAAGTTCCATTCCTATAAAAGGTTGAAGAAGATCCAAATAGATGCTCAATTTGAAAAATTTCTAGAGAAGTTAAAAAGTTTGTAATTCAACCTATTTTTTTATGGAGGCATTAGAGAACATGCCTAAGTACACTAAATTCCTCAAGGAAATACTAACCAAGAAGTGGACTTGGAATAACAACCAAAAGGTTTCTTTAACAAATAGTTGGATCTCCATCATTACTAGCTACATACCCTTAAAATTGCAAGATCTAAGGAGTTTTACTATCCTTTGTGTAGTTGGTAATCTAAAATTTTCTAAATGTTTGTGTGACTTAAGTCCAAGCATTAATATTTTACCTTTGTCAATTTTCAGGAAATTGGAACTAGGAGATTTAAAACCAACATATATGCTTCTATAGTTGGCAACTCAGTTAATCAAGAAGCCTATTGGCATGGACAAAGATGTGCTTGTTAATATGGACAAATTTATCATCCCAATACATTTCACTGTGCTAAACTTTGAATAAGATCCTAACTGTCCATTAATTCTTAGCAAACCATTTACGAATACCAAAAGAGCTTTAGTAGACGTCGATGAAGGAAAATTAGTCCTTAGGATAGGTGATGAGTAGGTGAAGTTTAGTACGAGTAAGGCATTAAAGAATTCAAAGAAGGCCATTGCTTTTATAAAGATAGGTGTTGTTGATGAGGCTGTGAAGGTGTAGCTGAACCTTTATGATAAAGATGTGGATGAAAAAAGATGATAAAGGTTTAAGAAAAGGGGGAGTTGGGTGAGAAACCAAAGCATGAACCTTTAGGAAGAAATAATGCCCTAATTCCATTCTCCTTTGTGAAACCACTAATACTTAAGTTAAAATCCTTACTTCCACACTTGGGATGTGCTTTCTTAGACAAAGGAAAAATACTACCCATTATTATTCTTACTAATTCGACTTTAGAACAAGAGTATAGGGTAGTTAAGTTAAGGAAGAGGAGGATTAGAGCACGGTTGAAATTGTTTTCGAGCAAACATAAGTCTATGGGGAGAGAACGATTGGAAGTTACTCAAATGTATATAAGCATGGGGAGCTCAGCATGGAATAATCCAAGGGAACAATGTTTAAGGCTATTAGGTATTATGACAAATTATATCTTGGAAAATTTCCACTAAAAGAAATGGAAGTATTCTCTTTCCTTTTTCTTATTTCTTAAAGCTACAACTAAGTATTACCAAATTAAGGACCCTAAATTAGCATTTTTTATTCGTAGTTAGTTTAATTTTTTATTTGTGTTTAATTGAGGTTATCATTTTGTTTTTCAAAAAAATGTTTATATTTAAAAAATAAATTTTCAAAAATTTTTTAATGAGAATAAAAAAAATTTAATGAAAAAATGAAAAAAATTAAAGATAAATCGTAATAGCGAAAAATCTAGCTATAAAGACAACAAGCCAAGTCGCTCAGCGACCTGACCATTTCAAATTTTTATTTTTTTATTTTTATCTTTTCTTAAAGTGTCGTTTCTCTTTTTTTTATTTTAATTTTAATTTTAATTTTTTTTTTCAAAACCTTAGCTCTTTTTTTTCTATTTTTCTATTTTTAATTGGCTTGGCCCTTCCTCTCCTTTCTTTCTATTTTTTTAGCCCTTTTTCCACCTAAATGATCAATTTCACTCCAATCTTTCATCAATCTTACATCAATCTCCAAATTTTTACTTCCTTTAGTTCGAAAATCTCACTTTCTTCTTTATTAATCTTTGTTTTCATCTTATTCTCCTCTTACCTTCTCTTTTTTGTCTATTTTTATAGGTTTTATAAATTTCTTGTCACCATGACACCTAAGTGAAAACTTACAGGAAACAAGCAATTTTAAGGGAAAGAGGTAGCTCTCAAACAAGAAACACAAGATAAGTCACTGATTTGGCACTTGTTTTTCCAATATTTAACGGTGAGCTCAACTACCAAATAATAAAATACCTAACTAACCTAACTAAGTAGCTAAGGCAAGTCCAAGTCGATTGCACAGGGAGCTAAGGTATCTTAAAACTATTTCTAATGTTGCACAAAATGGAAAGAAAATTAAAAAAAACCCTAGTAATTGAACTACATTAAAACTAAATACTAAATACAATTAATTAAACATAATCAAACAAATAAGAAACAAATAACAAATACAAAAAGCTGGGTGGAAGATAAATCCTAAATTCTAGGCTTATAATTGATATTCAAAACAGATAAGTCGTGACTGGTGTAAGATGCTAGCTTATAGGTTCGAACAAGCTGTCAAACCCTCAATTCTTCCATCTTTAGATAGGTCCTATATGATAGAAAACCTACCCCTAACTACGAGGTAACCTAGAATAAGCTCTCTAGATTTAACGATGTAGTAGCTTTAACATACTACAGAAAACCTAACCTAAGCCATAGTCACATAAACTCAGACTATGTAACTTAGAGATTGGAATTCTAGACTAGTAAGTTAAGTATCCTGACAAATCCGACTAGCCTATTGCCACTTGTGGAAATTTCCAAGGACAATTACGTATCACATAGCTCAATCTTCGCAATTAAACTAGGAATTACACCTAGGGTAGCTAATCCTAAACATTAATCCCTAATTCATGACATTTATGTGAAATCTCAATTCAATCCTAACCTAAATCAAAAGGTTCATTCAATTCCTAGTCAATTCTCACAATTATTCATCCAAAATTCTATCATTAACTTCCAACCCAAACACACACTAGCTCAACACTACTAAAATAATTGAAACATAAAAAAAATAAACTAATAACTTAGCAAAATAACCAAAAAAAGGGTTGAAAAATTAAATAAAACACAAGAAGATAATAAACAAAAAGCTGGAAAATTAAGAAAACCAAAGGATAAACATAATTCAACTTCTAATCTAACACAAATTCAAGCTAATTAGCAACTAATCACACCCAAATTCAAAAAGCTCAAAAAAATTAACCTAACATAGAAAATTCAACACACCTAAAACAAATTGAAAACTGAAATTAGACACATTACAACCTAAAAACATACATAAATTCAATTATAAAGCAAAACCCATATAAAAACATTAATTATAAACAAAAAAATCCATAGCATAAACCATTAATTCATAAAAATAAAACTTGAGCAGACCTATAAAAGAAATTAATCAAGCTTAAATACCCAAATTAAAAGCTAAAAAAACACATGCATTTATTGCTATATATATATATATATATATGAACCCATACCTTATCCAAGGTGTTAAAGCTCCAAATTCACTAAAAATTCGTTCTAAACATTATAAAAATTATGAATCTAAAAATGATAGAAATTAAACCATCCAAAAACAATATTAAGAGCCTAAAACTACCTAAAATAGGAAACTACAAAAAAATAAATCAAACTAGAAGCCAATTTTAACCAAAAACTCAAAAAAAACAAAGAAAATGAGTAATAACAAGAAGGAGAGCCTAGAAGAAAGTAGGGGCTACCCTCTCTCATGATTTTTATGCCCCTTATATATGTTTTGGAGGGCTGCTAGGGTTTTGGAGGCCTTATGGAAGTAATTTTATCAAAAATTTCCCCAAGAAGCATAAAAATGAAATTATTTTACAATTTTCATTTTTGTTCCATAATTTGAAAGCTTCTGCCCCTTTCTCCTTTTATGCTATAACTCCTTCTATACAGCTCCAATTTCCATGAAATTTGGTATGTAGGCTCCTTACATGCTTCTATTTCATGTCAAAAATTTCAAATTAATCTAAGCTCTAAAGGTATACCAAATACATCACCGAAGTCACCTATACCAAAACCGATGTTTAACTAAGTTTGTCTTATTCTTTTTGTTTTTTGCTCTTCATGGATTGTTATATGGCCTTACAACTTCATAACGTGATGCTGTAAGTCTCAAAATTGGTTTTACACCTCTTCTAGTTCCAATTGTAATTCAATTCTGTTCAAAACATGGCCCTTTCAACTTATATTTGTACCCCAAAGGTCAAATCTGTATGTAAACGCAAAAGAAACACAAATTAAACATTTAAATAACAAAGTAGGGATGAAATAACATTTTAACACATATAGAAATACTATAAAATGCATCTCTATCAATTTGCACACCCAGAAATGAGTTTAAACACAAAATCGAAATTGGAAAACAAGCTGCAAAGAAAACTTGACAATTTTGGTGTTCTGTGTTCTTAGAGCTCAAACAAAATTTATGAGTGCTTAAAAACCAAAGTAAAAGATCCAGTGCACTCTTATGACCTTAAGTAAAACATGTATGATGATTTTGAATCAATAAAAATGGTCATTTAAGATCAAAATTGAAGAACACAGATGTTCAGAAAAGTTTAACTAAAACAAAGATAATTTTGGTATCTAAGACTTTGAAAGCTTGAAACAAACGAAGTAACAAATAAAAGAATCAACTAAAAGCTTTATGACGTTTGTCTATATCTAAACTAACTAAAAACACAAGTTTTACTGCACAAGAAACTAATTTAAAATATAAAACTATGAATTGAATGAAAGTTGTACATAAAATAAAGAGAGCTTTGAATATTTGAGAGATTTGATTTTGTAAGTTGTTTTTCAGAGGTTCTTAACTTGTTAAAAGTGTTTAGGAATGATATTTATAGAGTTGAGAGAGGTTTGGAGTCATTAGAAATAAAAACTAGCTGTTTGAGAGGTTAAAAAGTTATTTAGTCTAAAACCCTAAAACTAGTCGTTAGAGTCTGAACGCACAATGGAACCCTCTGGGTTCATTAATGACGTCATTAATATTTGAACAGCCTGCCGTTGAGGATGTTGGAAAGAATGAGTACAACGACACCCTTGAACTCATCGTTTAAGGATAAACAGCTCGTCGCTTTATGTCCAAAAAACATGAGAAATACCCCAAACCAACTATAAAACTTTCCAAACAAATTCCTAACATTAAACAACACATCAAGAAAGTTTTAAAGCATAATTCAAGGCTGTTTAAATCATCAAAGAATTTTAATCAATTCAAAACATAATAATTTCCTTGATTGTGAAAACTATTCATTTTAACCAACTTTAAAACCTTTTCAATTAATTCATAAAAAATAAATTCATAATGTAATCATATTTGAACAAATTTAGTCATATATAACCAATACTTAAATAATATTTCAATGCACTTAAATACTTAAATGTACTTACACACATTAATAAACATACATTAAATCAATTCATCATAATTTAACTTAATTATGCAACATTTAACCTATATGCTATTCTAATTCAATTCCTAACATGACAAAGGCATAACCAAATCAAATTGATCACTAAAAGCACAATTCAAATCCTAAATTCCTATATGCAAATGATCATGCAAATGTGAGAGCCCTTTTCAAGCATTGATTAAGAATTAAGTTTAGGACACTTACACCTTAAGCCCTTTTCCTAAACTATTTCTAAACTTGATCTCTTCAAGCTTTTGATATTCAAGCTTCTCTTGATCTTCAAGCTTGATCATCACTTGAGCTTTATCATTTGTTCCTTGATATCTAATCAATAGGAATAATAAACTTCTCTACTTTTACCAATACATCCTCCACAACTCCAAGTGTCTCTTGATTGACTGATCCGCAAGTTGAATGAGCCTGGATGTTGGCTTAAACTCTCCTAGTCCCATCTTCCTGAAAATAGACAAAGGCATCAAGTTAATACTTACACCTAAATCACATAAGCATTTAGAAATCTCAAAATCACCAACAACACATGGAATAGTAAAACTCCCTGGATCTTGTAGCTTAGAAGGCATTGTGCTTGAAATTATCGAACTACAACTCTCTGTCAAGGTCACCGTCTAATTATCTTCCCAAGTGTGTTTGTGCGTGATTATGTTCTTAAGAAACTCTGCATACTTGCGCATGCACTCCAAGGCTTCCACCAATGACAAATTAATCTACAGTTTCTTTAGTTTCTCCATAAAGCTGGAGAACTGAGAGTCTACCTGGTGTTTCCTCACCCTCTGCGGATATGGAATCTTGGGCTTGTAGGGTGGTGGTGGTACATATGGTCTTTCTTCTTCCTTCTCTACCTCTTTCTCTTCTTCTATCTCCTTGCCTTTCCCTTTCTCTTGCCTATCCTTTTGCACAATTAGCTCCTCCAACTGTTTGCCACTTCGAAGTGTAACAGCCTTGAGTTGTTCTCTTGGGTTGGCCTCTGTATTACTTGGTAGGCTACCTGCACTTCTAGAAGATAGAGCATTAGCAACTTGACCTACCTGTACCTCCAGGTTGTGGATGGAAGAAGCATGGTTCTTCAACATTTGATCAAACTTCGCTTCCATCCTTTTGGTATTGGAGCCCACTACATCCATCAGCTGCTCTGCTATCCTGTCTATCTTATTTTCCAAAATGCTGATACGATCTTGTTGAAATCTAGGAGGTCCCTGAGCTCTTGCTTGACCACCTGCATTGTTAGTACTCCAAGAGAAATTATGGTGGTTTTTCCACCCCGGATTGTAAGTTTTAGAGTATGGATTGTTACCTCTTTATTGTTGACTCACAAAATTTACCTCTTCAGTGTTATCAGTGCTTAAAAAGAATCATCTTGCAGTGTCATGGTTGTCTTGGCCGCAAAGCTCACAATGAAGTTGCATGGCCTTTACGATAGATGAAGATGCCCCTTGTATGTTACTCAAGTGCTTGGTGAGTGCAGTAATCTGTACTTGCAAGGCTGTCACCGAGTCAATTGGTATCATTCCTTTCTGCTCTTTTGACCCTGGCCTACTCCACTCATTTGCCCACGTACAACTGTTGCTTGTCAACTCCTTCAAAAGATCATGAGCAACATCAATAGTTTTTTCTCATTAATGATCCCCCAGCAGCTGCATCTATAGTCCCTCTTGTACTCAGCTTCACACTATTATAAAATTTCAGTAATAAAAACTCCCTTGGAAGGTTGTGGTGTAGGCAGCTTCTTTACAACTCTTTAAATTGCTCCTAAGCTTTGTACAATGATTTCCCATCACTCTGCTGAAACTTTATAATCTCCTTGATGATCCTGGTCATCTTAGTCAAAGGAAAGTACTTTACTAGGAACACTTGGGCAAGTTGCTCCCAAGTGGTGATCTAACCAAAGCTAAGTGAGTTCTACCATGTCTTGGCTCGATCTCTCAGAGTGAATGGAAACAATCTGAGCCTCACAACATCGTCAGACATCCCGTTGAACCAAAATGTATCACAAATATTCAAAAAGTTAGCTAGATGGGCATTGGGATCTTCCTATGACAACCCATAAAACTGAACATTGCTCTGGAGTATATTGAGAACTGCAGGCTTAATCTCAAAGTTATTGGCTTGAACAACAGGCCTTACAACTCCTTGAGGACTGAACCCTGGCCTCATGAAATCCATCAAATTTCTCTCAGTTCGTCCTTCTTTCGCCATATTTCTTTGTAAATTCTCTTAGCACTTCGCTCTCCTCAGCTCTCTTTCGTGCCTTGTTATATTGAACAACTCTTTGTCACTGAATTCGGTGGACCTTCGCGTGCTCTTTGTGTTCATACACCTACAAATACACAAGGAAAAGTATCAAAACACTTAAATCAAATTAAAAAAAACTAAACAAGATGCTAAATAGGCACCAAAAACTTGTTCGTTTGTAAAACAAACTACTACGACTACGAGTTTTACGCTGAAAATCGCAAGTATACGGGTTGTACTTTGATAAGTATGTTTCATACTACGTTTCTAGGTTGTTTTTAGGTGTTTTAAGTATTGTTTGTGTGTGTTAAACTTAGTTAGTATGAACTTTTGCATTCCT
>JAOXYD010146042.1:0-10613 GCA_028565735.1 Pinacopodium congolense
CATTGTCCATTTACCTTAAAGGGTTGTTCATTATCTCTCTTCACCTTAAGAACCCCAAAAGGAAAAACTTGCAGCACTTCAAATAGACCATACCATCTCGACCTAAGCTTGCTTAGAAAAAGATAAAGACGATAGTTATAAAGCAATACTTGGTCTCCTACCTTAAAGTCTCGGTGGATGAGTTGCTTATCATGCCAACTTTTCACCTGCTATTTATACATTATCTTGAATGATGACATGCCTATGAGTGTCTTAAATTTAGTTCTATATGCCCAAAGTACATCATCTAACTTAAAGACCAGTCCCTTCAAGAAACATTAACAGTTTTCTCTAAAATTTTCTTTAGCTTCCTTTTTGAGACTTCAACCTGTCCACTAGTTTGGGAGTGGTATGGTGTAGTAACCTTATGGGTCACCTCAGACCTAGCCAAAAGAGAATTAAAACATTTATTGCAAAAATGTGATCCCCATCACTAATGATAGCCCTAAATGTGCCAATGCGTGTGAAGATTTTTTTTCTTTAAAAATCTAACCAAAACCATAGCTTCATTTATAGGCAATGCTGCTACTTTTACCCATTTACTAACATAATCAACTGCAGCCAAAATTTATTGATTAGAGTAAGATTTAGGGAATAATTCCATGAAGTCTATACCCCAAAAATAAAAAACCTCACAAATAAGAATATTAGTCAATGGCATGTCATGTCTCTTATTAATGTTCCCAATCTTTTGACACCTATTACAAGATTTGAAAAATTCAAATGCATCCCTAAATAAGATGGACCAATATAAAGCACACTCTAAGACCTTATGAATTGTCCTAGATATACGATAATGTCCCTCAGCCTCTCTAGAATGACAATGATGTAATACAGAGGACATTTCCTCTTCAGGAATACAACGCCTAACAATACCATCCACACAAATCTTGTACAACAAAGGGTTATCACAAAGATAGTGTCTTACCTCAGACAAAATTTTTTTCTTTTGAGCATAAGAAAAATCAGGGGGATAGATATTACCAGCATGATAGTTCGCTTATTCTACAAATCAATGAGTGACTGTTATAACCATTAGATGCTTATTAGGAAAAGTCTCTTGGATGTCCTTATTTATTGCGCTCTCCATGGAAGCTTTATTTAACCTTGACAAGTAATCAACTACAAAGTTCTCAGCTCCCTTCTTAGCCCTCAGCTCAATGTCAAACTCCTACAAAAGTAACACCCAACGAATTAGTCTTGATTTATCATCGGGTTTTGTCATCAAGTATTTCAAGTTTACGTGATTAGTATACACAATCACTTTAGAAAAAACCAAATATGGTCGAAACTTGTTAAAAGTGATCACAACCGCCAACATCTCTTTCTCCGTGGTGTTGTAGTGGACTTATGCGCTATTTAGTGTCCTACTTGTATAAAAATGGGATGGAAGATCTTATCTTGTCTTTGGCCCAAAACAACATCCCCTATATAGTCACTTACATCACACATTAATTCAAAAGGAAGAGACCAGTTAAGAGAGACAAGTATAGGAGCAGTCACAAGCTTATCCTTTACCAATTGAAAAGATGTCATGCATTTATCGTAAAAAAAACAAATATAATATCTTTTTCAAGAATCTCAGTCAAATGTCTAGTAATCTTAGAAAAATCTTGAATGAATCTACGGTAAAAACTAGCATGGCCTAAGAAACTTCTAATGGATGTAACATTGTTTGGGGGTGGAAGTTTCTTAATGACATTTATTTTTACTGGATCTACCTCTATACCCTTTCTAGAGAACTTGTGATCTAATACGATGCACTCTTGAACCATGAAATGACATTTTTTCCAATTAGGCATTAAATGGGTCTGCTCACACCTAATCAAGACTTTCTCTAAGTTATCAAAGCATGCATCAAATGAAGTACCAAACACAGAGAAGTCATCCATGAAAATCTCAATGCAAAATTCAAGCATGTCAGAAAAAATAACCATCATGCATATCTAAAATGTAGTTGGAGCATTGCATAAACCAAATAGGATGTATTTATATGTAAATGTACCATAAGGACATGCAAAGGTTGTTTTCTCCTGATCTTCCAGGGTTACCAGAATCTGAAAATATCTACTATATCCATCTAAGACACAATAAAAATATGTCCAGCTAATTTCTCAATCATCTGATCAATGAAAGGTAAAGGAAAATGATCTTTCCTGGTAGAATCATTCAACTTCCTATAATCAATACACATTCTCTACCCAGTTACCTTCCTAATGGCTATTAATTAATTTTTCTCATTTTCAACCACAGTGGTGCCTCCTTTCTTAGGCACCATCTGCACATGACTAACCCAACCAGATAAAAAATGGTTAGATAATACCTGCATCCATAAGCTTTACTACGTCATCTTTCACTACCTCCTTCACGTGTGGGTTAAGTCTCCTCAGGGGCTATGCTATTGCCTTGCTTCGTTCCTCCATAAAAATGTGGTGTGTGCAAAAGGAAGAACTTATATCTTTGATGTCTATAATAGACCACCTAATGGCCTTCTTGTAGTCCTTCAGTACCCTCAATAGTTGCTCCTCCATGGCACCTGACAAATAAGAAGAAATGATAACTGGTAAGTGCTCAGGTGAGTTAAGAAAGATATACTTTAAATGACTCGGAAGAGGTTTAAGGTCAAGAGAAGGAGGTTCTTTAATTGAAGGCTTCAGTAATGGCTTGGCTAGACGCTGGAGAGGCTTATATGCTCTATACTGTGTCTAACACATCTGCTCTAACTCAACTCCAAAGTCCTCCAACTCTTCTTGCAATTCCTCACTTAAATCTTCGAGCATTCCTTGTGCTCCCCCTTCCAACAAATTTGTACAAACAATAGAAGAATTATGAACATCAGAAGAATAAACATAAATAAAATGACAAGAGTCAAGGGTGGAGGGATGCTTCATAACATCTAACACATCAAAAACTAGTTCTTCATCTTGAAGTCTAAAGATGAGTTTTTCATGTTGCACATCGATAATGGTCCGTCCTGTGGCCATGAAAGGTCTCCCAAGGATAATGGGGATGTCTCGGTCTTCCTCCATGTTAAGGACTAAGAAATCCATTGAGAAGATGAACTTCTCGACCTTAATCAATACATCCTCTAAAATTCGAAGTGAGACAGTAGTGGGTTTGGACTCCGCTAATCCAAACTTCCTGTAAACAGAAAAAAGCCTCAAGTTAATACTCGCTCCTAAATCCATCAAGGTCTTATCTATCTGTAAATCACCAATAGTTTAAGGAATACTAAAATTCTCTGGATATTTAAGCTTAGGTGGCAATTTCTTTGATAAGATGGCTAATCACTCCTTCATTTATCGTCACAGTTGCAATTTCTTCGATAATATGATCGAACACTATTCATTTAACCTCACAGTTGCATATTCTTCAAGCCTCCTCTTATTAGACAAAATCTCTTTTGAAATTTTAGCATAAAAATGCATCTGTACTATAGCCTCAGCAAATGAAATGTTAATATATAACTTCTTAAACATCTTAAGAAACTTACCAAACAGCTTATCTAACTGAGTGCCTTTTAACCTCTGAGGATAGGGGATCTGAGGTTTTACCAAATTGGTGATAAGATCAGCAAATAACCTTGGACAATCCTCCTTTGTAGCTGGTGCTTCCTTTTCCTTCTTGCTAACTTCTTGACTCTCGTCTACTTCACTCTTCTCTACTTCATCATCCTTCTGCTTTTCATTAACATCTCCAAGTTGTTTACCACTCCTTATTGAAATTGCCTTAGCATGTTCATTTAGGTAGCCCTCAATGATTCTAGGCAATGTACCTTAAGGTCTTTCCTTCAAAAAATTCGTAATCTGGCTTATCTAGTTTTCCAAGTTTCTGATAGAGGCTTGTTGGTCTTACAATTGAGCTACAGAGCTAGAAATGTATTTTGTGACTAACTCTTCAAAATTGAGCTTTTCAGGTAGATGGGGTGCCTTAAAGCCTGGAGGTGACTGTCTTTGAACATTGGATTACTATGGTTATGGCATCTGATCATTCCTCTAAGAGAAATTAGAATGATTCCTTCACCTCGAATTGTAGGTGTTGGAATATGGATCCCCTTTACGTCTATTAAAATTGCCCATATAATAGGCCTCTTCTTGTTCTGGAGCAAAGAAGTTCCCAATTTGGCACTCTAAAGATTGATGGAAATTTTCACCACAATGGTCGCATATAGCACAACTATTCATTGGTGAACTTGTCCCTCGCTTTACACTGTGCATCAAGCTATCTAACTTCCTTGTCAAAACATCCATCTAAGCTGATAAAGCCATTGTATTGCCTACTACATGAGCATTAGTAGGTTTGCTAGGATGCCTCTCTGATTGGTATTGAAAACTACTTGTGACCATCTCATCAATCAATCTGTAAACTTAATCTGGTGTCTTTCTCATCAAGCTACCTCCAACTGCTGCATCAATGGTACTTCTACTTGGTGGGGTCACTCCTGTATAAAAGGTATTATCCTGCTGCCATATGGTAAACCCATGACTAGGGCACTGCACCAACATATCTCTGAACCTCTCCTACGCCTCATACAAAATCTCATTCTCATACTGGGTGAAAGACGTTATCTCATTCTTCATCTTGCCAATCTTGGTAGGTGGGAAAATTTTGACAAAAAATAATCTCATCAGCTGATCCCAAGTGATAATGGACCCTAACTATAGAGAGGTTAACCAAGCTCTCTCCTTATCCCCAGCTAAACATGGGAATAACCGTAGTTTCATTACATCATCCAACACCCCATTCTTCTTAGATAAATCACAAATATCCAGAAAAGTTTCCCAGTGGGTGTTCAAATCCTCTGAAGGCAATCCTCCGAACTGAGATGCCCTTACTATAGAAGTAATGCTATGGGAAATCTCAAAGTTTGCTGTTGTAATCCTAGGCCTTACAATGGGGGGCAAGGGTCTATTGTTATACCCATGTTCAAATTCATTATCGTCAATTCCCTTCCATCTTCGGGATGCTACATAAGCTCTTCTTCACGTTGTGCCATCTCTACAAACTGCTGTTCACTCTTAAGCTATTCTTCTGTGACCTCTTCTTCTACCTTACCACTCTGAGCCGATCTTGCTTCTTTTCTCAACTTGCGAACAGTTTTCTTAATTTCAATATCTAATGGAAAATTCTTGAACTTTTGACCATGAGTGTGCATAAACGAAAGAACATAACTAAAAGAACACAATGAAAACACTGAAATTAGAGATAAAGCAAACTAAATAAAAAAAAGCAAAACAATCAGGCAATTAAACAATCAACTGAAACAACTAAATAAACAAATAAACAAGAAAATAAGAAATAAACTTAAGACAATCAATACCGTCTAACCTAATAACTCACAATTAGAATATCTCCGGCAACAACACCAAAAACTTGTTGCTAGTCTAACTAAGCAATATAAATGAATGAAAAATCTCTCCTAGACCAAATAGAGGAGGCAAGCGCACTTCGTCGACAAGTAATATAAAATGGTAAAGACCGAGTCTCATACTCAAAGAAAATCCAATATACAAGCAAATTAACTCAAGCGATGCAAAATTAACTCAGAATCTCAAGATTTGATTGATTGGTAATTAAAGTAAGGAAAACAAGATAAGTAAATATATAAAATGCAAAATGAACTAAATGCAGCTAAACTTGACTCAAGATATTAAAAATGGTTAAGGCTTCAGACATAATTTGGATTAGGTTTCCTAAAATTGACAATGGTGGATTGGTTTAGGACTTATCTCACTTAAACAGGATACACCTAATGGTCATAAGCATCCCTTTTCTCTTTTACTCTCAATTAACCTACTTGATCCGTAAATTACTTAGAATAAAAAACATTAAATACACAAGAGGCCTAAAATTAAGATTATTAATTTTAGGTATCCTCACACAAAATCCTAAGGCTTGGTCCACTCTTGGGTTCAAATGTGTTGCTTAACCGATTTTCTGGTAAAATAAATTCCAATGGTCATGAAACACATTCACCTAAGGCCAATATATAGTTAATCAAGCTAAATAAGGCTAAACAAGCATTCAAACAAGTAAAACTCAATTCCACGTAACTTGTGCTAATCCAAATCAATCCATAACTTCAATAAAAAACACTTACACACTCATAATTATCAATAAAACACAAGAGATGGTCAAAACATGCATATCTATTGATTAATCAGTAAATCAGAATATTCACAAGCTATAAACGTAAATACAGAAATCCAAAAGCAAGATGGTCACTCCTTTAAGACTACTGCAAAGGTTCTGCACTTGGAAGCTCCAAAAAAAAAAAAGACTTAAACCAGAAAGATAAACTAGACTCTACACATTACAAGAATCAGACTATGATGATGAAGAAGGTGATGACTCTCTCGATGATGCGTAAAACCTATGTATCTATTCTCTTCTATCGTCACTCCCCCTGAATGTCAATGAATATTCTCTATTTATAGTCTAGGGTTCTTTGCTTTAAGTAAAATGCCGATGTCCAAGTCATAAAATGTGAGAGAATAAAGTTGGAGCTCCTATACTCGGTCATACAACCTTTACCATTTGGTTGACCGAATTTCAACATTTTAACTGTTTGGTTGACCTATGGTCATTTGATTGACTGAAACCTCTTTATTTGCTTCATTCGGTCAGTCGGTTCTTCTATGCGGTCGACCAATCCTTCCTTATGATTAGTTCGATCGACTGGTGTCAATTCGGTCGATCGATCTTCCTTGTTTCTGCATTCAGTCGACTGATCCTTGCCATTCTGTCCATCAACCTATTCTTGTTTGATCACCGTATATGGAGCTCAACCGCCATATAAAATTACATGGAGCTTGCTGTATTGGAACTTCTTGACTGCTATATTTACCTCAAACCCACCGTATATGCAAAACTTTAAGCATCGAATGTCTAAGTCCTTTTTATGCTAAAAAAACAAGCTCCAATTGAGTCCAATTCTCTACAACTTGCTCCAACACCAACATACACTTGAAATTAACAATAATAACTTTATATTGGTGCAATTCAACCATCAAATGGGCAAAAATATAATGAAATCTGCATAAAAACAATGTAAAATGCCTATTAACACCTATTGTCACTTATAGATTTCGCTAGTGACAATTATGAATCAAAAGTTCAATCATAACAATTGAATTAGAAATTATACCTAAGATGGCTAATCCTATGAATAAATCCCTAATTTATGGCACTAATCTGAAGTCCAACTCAATCATAGTATAAACCACAATGTCCATTCAAAACTCATTCCAATTCTCATAATTATTATCCATAAATCCATTAAATACTTCCAAACCCGTTTAAAACTAAGTTAACATAATGAAAACAACAAAAACACAATTTAAAATTAAAGGAAAATAAAAAAAATGATTAAATCATAAGGACAAAAAAAAGAACAAGACTGAAAAATTAAAGAAATAACACTATATTAACAATAGACCAAGATTCAACAAGAAGAAAATGTATGAGAAACGAAAAGAAAATAGGAAAATAACATCATAAATAAGTTTTAAACCAAAGTTCTATAACCTAAACATGAAATCTAAGAACTGAATATGAAAATAGTTGACAATAACATAAAAAATGCTCTAAAAGCTAAGGAAAATACAAAGAAGATGAAAGGTTACCCAAGTGGGAGCCAAAAGTGATGAATTTGCTCCATCCTTTTCCTTTTATAGGCCTTCCTCTTTGCCTTTTCTACTCTAACTCCTTTTATACACTTCTAATAGTCATGAAATTTAGTATGTATATTCTTTAGATAATGTTCTTATACCCCATAAAATTTCATGATGATTGAGCTCTAAAAGTGTATCTAATGTCTCACTAAATTCACTTGTACCAAATATAGTGTTTAATTGAGCTTATCTTGTTCTTTTCTTTGTTTGCTCTTTATGGCTTGTCATATAGGCTTAAAGTTTGGTGTGAAACCTCATGACATGATACCTTAATTCACAAATTTATTCCAAACCTCTTCTAGTTCCAATTTTGCTACAATTATACTCAAAAGTTGGCCCTTTCAACTTATATTTGTGTCATAAGGGAAATCTATATGTAAAATCAAAAGGAATACAAATTAAGCATTTAAAAATCAAAATAAGGATGAAATGACATTGAAACACATATATCAATAAAATAAAACGCATCTATATCAAATTACCCCCACACTTGAACTATTACTTGTCATCTCACAATTACTTAATCATTCTATTTAAACAATCTTAATATAAAGTTAAGAGTTAATTGAATACAAATAAAAACCAATTCATGCCTTTGATCTAGTTCACAAATATCAACTTTAACTATGTTAAAAACTTGGTTAAACATATATGAAACAAACAAAGTTAGTAAAAAATAACCTCATATGCATAATACCAAATGTCCAAGCTCTTTTACATTAGTCATCATATGAATATAGTGAAGGATGTTTAAAATATACAAAACACATCACAATTTACATTTGGAGAAATAAAGTGGAGGTCACCTAGCCTTTTTACCTGAAGTCAATATCTTGTCATGAATGAACCCGTTTACTTAACTAAGATATCCCTTTTTAACTTTTTTGAGATATCATCAAACTTTTTAACGCAAAGGTGAACATTTTATCATGAATACCCCCAATTACTAGGTTAGATCACACTCGCAAATGGCTAATAACACCACTTATAAGTTCAACGTTTTTATTGGTTTGAAGATAGTGAAGTGAATTTTGTTCACTTATTCAACAGCATAAACACAAATTTTTTCATATTTTTCTTTTCTTTTTCAACACTTTATTTCATACATCTCACTAAACATATGCAAGGCACTCAAAACAAAAAGAAAATGAACATTTTGGGAGTTAGAAATCATTCAAGAATCAATCAATATTTACCAAATCAAAGACATCAATTGCATTCAAATACCACAATTAACCATCAACTAAAAGTCAAGTTCCTTTTAAGATAAAACATTCAAATCACCACCATTAAACTCATAATAACTCAAGTGCAAAAATTTTTAACTTGCCCCTACCCCCATACTTAAATTGGAAATTAATCTCAATGTCACAAAATCAATAAAACACTAACGAGTAATGGAACAAGAATACTTCCCTGACGAGGTGAAACCATGAAGTGGTTAAAGGAGATAGATAGTCATCCACTTTCACTCTCACTTTTGTCTCCTACAAGACAAAAGAAACAAAAGAAAGGAACTAAAACCAAAAGCAACTAAAGAACTAACTAATAAAGAGAAAAAAAAAGACACAAAAACTTAAAGAAAGGTTAGGTTGCTTCCTAATAAGTAGTTTTTTAAGGTCTTTAGCTCGACCATCGATTTGATATCATCCTGATTTAACTAGAAGTTTGAGTCCAATAGGAAACATACTTATAGTAATAAATGAGCCCGGAATAGTTGTTCTTAGAATTAGCTTGCAGTCAGCTAGTTGTCACATAACTTCGGAGAGGTGGAACCGCATTGCTTCTCCATCATATTCCAGGGTCCACTCTATGCTATAAACATCTCTCTTCATCAAGGATGACCTTCCTAATTGATTAAGCGATGGTTGTAGAGGCACTTTATTTTTCTCATCACCTTCCCCCTTTAGCTTGGTTGGCCACAACTCTTTTAACACTTGCATACTCTGCAACTCTTTTTCACTCTTCTTCTCTTTTTTCTCTTCTTGAAATTGCAAATTGCTAAGAAAAGGAAATGAAACTTACTTAGCAATAAAACAAAGTGTATCACTTATCTTAAGAGGTGTTGCATCCTCCTCCATTTCTCGAATAGTCACCTCTTCTTCTCCTACCTGCTCTTCCTCTTCTTCTATCTCATTCAAGTGCTCAACTTGTTCCCTACTCTAGGATGAAACTTCACGCACCTCTTCCCAAGGGTCCCTCTTTGATTGGTTATTAATGTTTGAAGAAACTTGGGCTTCTATGCTCCCTATCATATCTGAAAATTAGCTCACTTAATTTTTTAAGTCTGTCGAGTGACTCTTCATTTCTTATTGGAAGTGAAGCATGCTCGTCGTCAAACTCTCTATGATCTCCTCCAATGACATCTCATCAATTTGTGATACTAATGGTGGAGGTGGAGGTATAGATTAGAAGTGTGATTGACTCTAGTAGCATGGTGGTGGAGAAGTTATACTGCTGCGTATCTTGCAAGATAGGACACATACAACTATAATAACCCGAAAATGAACAAACATCACATATCTTAGCTTCTTCTGCATCTCTCATTACTTACACCACTAAGAATGTGAGATTCGCTACTTCTTGCTCCAACTTGAAAATAATAAGAAAATTAAACTCATCATCAGAATAATTAGGATAGAAAATATCAGGATAAAATATATGCTGATAATGGGCCATTATCCCTATAAATTATCAAATTTTGAAAAAAGATGTGAAATTAAAACAAATAAAAGAAAAAGCGATAAAGATAAACAAAAATAAAAATAAGAGTAAATATACTTTTGCTCCATGTATTTTCATAATTTATCAAATATCCCATTGTGTTTTTAAAAATATCCTAGACCCCTTGTGTTTTAACAAAATTATCAAATACCCCTTTGAAACTATTATGTGCTGATG
>JAOXYD010146052.1:0-10613 GCA_028565735.1 Pinacopodium congolense
AACCCAATAGCAAGGAAGCATTTCCAATATCTACCCCACCATCTACCAATAGCACCAACAAACCTGATAGTAGTCACCACCTAGGTTCCACCAAGGATCACCACAGTTTCAACCAAGGCCCTCTCCTCCATTACCATCACAACCATCTAGAGGTATGTCTTCCGATAAAATTGTTAAGAGTTTAGCTACTAACACTCTTCAATTCCAATAGGAAGTGATGAGCGGTTTGAAGAATCAAGAAAATCAGGTAAGTCAGCTAGCCGATACAGTAGGTAAGCTTCAAGCTCAGAGTTCATCATGACTTCTTGCCACCCTGACAGAAATCCTAGGGAAGATGCTTGTACCATTACTTTAACAAGTGGCAAGGAGATACAAGGTCAAGTAAGGAAAAGGAGAAAGAAGAAGAGGAAGAAACTGAGCTAACAAAGAAGAAGGATGATCACCCTCCTCAGGTAAATACTTCACATCCTATTGTTAATGATTCTCCTTTTGTTCCATTTCAAAGCTGGTTAGCAAAGAATAAGTAACAAGAGAAGGAAAGGGAAATAATGGAAGTTTTTTGCATGGTGGAAGTTAATATTCTTCTTCTGCAAGTGATTATTCAAGTTCCGCGATATGTTAAATTTTTGAAGGAGTTATACACAAATAAGCAGAAGCTGAGAGTAGATGAAAAGATCAGTGTGGGGGGAAATATGTCAACAGTATTATAGAGGAACCTACCACCCAGTGTAAGGATCTAGGTATTTTTACCATTCCTTGCAAAATAGGTAACATAAGGTATGAGAGATGCATGTTAGATTTAGGAGCATTGATCAATGTCATGCCTTTGCCTATTTTTAAAGTTCTTAATCTTGGTTCATTAAAAGACACTCGGGTTATCATACAGTTGGCTGATCAATCTAACAGATACCTTGAGGGGGTTATTATTGATGTCTTGGTGTAGGTTAATGAGGTTGTTTTTCTTACTAATTTTTATGTGTTAGATATGCAAGATTAGGACTCTTCGAGTCCTTCGACAATTTTGTTAGGTAGACATTTTTTAAGACGTCTCAAACTAAGATCGATGTACATAGTGAGGTTTTTACTATAGAGTTTGATGGAAAGATCATTCGTTTTAACATCTTTAACGCCATGCGCTATCTACGAGATTGTGAGGTCGGTAGCTAAGGTGTATATTCTTGACTCGTTGGTTGAACATTGGTCTGTTCTTTAGTGTTGATTACCCCACTGGAGCAATATATGTATAATTTTTTGTGAACTAAGTTTGAGTTTGTAGAGGACCTAAAGGAGACAATTTAGACACTTAAGACAAAGTCTTTTGGCAGGTATATTCCTCACTTTTTAGAATTGCTTGTTAGTACTAACCATTTGTTATTTTCTACTGTGTAGGCACCAGAAGAGGAGTTAAAGCCCTTACCTGCTCACCTCAAGTACACTTATCTGGGAATTAATAGCACACTTCCAATTATCATAGCCAGTGATCTTACAAAGGTACAAGAAGAGAAGCTCGTTAGTGTTGAAAGAGTATAAGACAACGTTGGGATGGACAGCTGCAGATATCAAAGGTATTATTCTTTCCTTATGTATGCACCTAATTTTTCTTGAGGAAGGAGCTACTATAGTATGTCAAGTGTAAAGATGTCTCAATCCACCAATGATGTGATTAAGAAGGAAGTGACAAAGTTGCTAAGTCCTTTGTAGGTGGTTCCCAAGAAGTCAGGCATTACAGTTGTGGAGAATGATAGAGGAGAGATGGTTTCTACTCAGGTGCAGAAGGGATGGAGAGTTTCCATGGATTATCATAAACTCAACTCGATGAGTAGAACTTGACCTTTTATTAATAAAATGTTAGAACGCCTTGCTGGTTGTGCTTACTATTGTTTTCTTAATGGTTATTCAGGATACATTCAGGTAGTTATCGCTCAGTAGGACCAGGCAAAAACAAATTTTCCATGCCCATATGGTACCTTTGCCTGTAGAATGATGCCTTTTGGATTGTACAACGCCCCCGCTACCTTTTAAAGGTGCATGGTAAGTATCTTTTCTGAGTATCTTGAGAAAATCATTAAATTTTTTATGGATGGCTTTACTGTGCATGGGGATTCATTTAAACAATGCCTAGATCACCACATTTTAGTACTTAGCTGATGTCTTGAAACTAATCTTGTTCTTAATTCTAAAAAGTGTCATTTTACGGTTCAACAAGGGATAGTTTTAGGACATGTGATTTTTGCTAAAGGTATTGAGATTGATGGAGCCAAGATAGACCTTATTTCTTCTTTGCCTTATCCAACTTTTGTGTGGGAAGTTCACTATTTTCTTGGCCATGCAGGGTTTTATTGTAGGTTCATCCAGGACTTTTCCAAAGTTGCACAGCCATCGTGTAGGCTACTTTAGAAGGATAGGGAGTTCATTTTTTACGAGGAGTGTAAGAAGGCATTTGATGCCTTAAAGGAGAAGATGGCCACGACACCCATCTTACAACCTCTAGATTGAAGTATGCCATTCCAGCTTATGTGTGATGCTTCCAACCTTACCATTGGAGCAGTTCCGGGGCAGAGAGTGGGGTCAGTCCCTCATGTTATTTACTATGCCTCGAAGACCTTGAATAATACCCAAGCAACTACACCACCACAGAAAAAAGAGCTTCTTGTAGTAGTTTTTGCTTTGGATAAATTCTTGTCTTATTTATTTGATACCAAGATTATTGTTTATTCTGATCATGCAGCTTTGAAGTACCTACTGGCGAAGAAGGAGGCAAAGTCGAGCCTCATCAATTGGATACTCCTACTTCAGGACATTGATGTGGAGATAAAGGATAAGAGAGGTTTGAAGAACAAAGTAGGAGACCATTTGAGCCTTTTAGTGGAGCATGATGTTGACTCGAGCCCTATCAATGATGATTTTCTAGATGAGAAGCTACGTGTAATACAGTTAAAAGCCCCTTAGTTTGCTGATATAGTTAATTTCTTGGTTATTTATAAATTTCTTGCAGATTGGACTTAGGAATAGAAGGAAAGGATGAAAATTCAAGCAAAGTTTTATATATGGGATGATCCTTACTTGTGGTGATTCTATGTAGATCAAGTCAACAGAAGGTGCATACCTAACAATGAATTTCTTTCTATTTTGACATTTTGTCACTCTTATGCATGTAAAGGTCATTTTGGACCAAAGCAGACAGCTTACAAGGTTTTTTAGTGTGGATTTTATTAGCCATCTCTATTTCGAGATGCATATGATTTCTATCGCACTTGTGATAACTGTCAATGTGCAGGTATGTTAGGTCCCCATAGGGAAATGCCTCAAACTCCCATATTAATTTGTGATATTTTTTATGTTTGAGGCACAGATTTCATTGGTCCCTTTCCTTCCTCGTTTGGATTTCAATATATTCTTCTTACAGTTGGTTATGTGTCGAAATGGGTGGAAGACAAAGTTATCTGAACTGATGATTATCGAGTGGTTGTAGATTTTTTTAAATTCATCATTTTCTCTAGATTTGGAGTCCTACGAGCCATCATTACCAACAAAAGGACTCACTTTTGTAATCAAATTATCGAGGCTCTCCTTAGAAAATATCAAGTGATGCATCGAGTCTCAACTACTTATCATCCTCAGATGAGTGGTCAAGCTAAGGTGTCCAACCGAAAGATCAAGTCCATCTTAAAGAAAACGATGAATCCCAGTAAGAAGGATTGGAGGTTACACCTCCACGACACCTTATAGGCTTACAGGACTACATACAAGACTCAAATAGGGATGTCACCATATCGGCTTGTTTTTGGAAAGGAATTCCACCTTCTAATTGAGCTACAACATAAGGCTTATTGGGCAATAAAAAAGTGCAACATGGAGTTAGAAGTTGTTGGTGCTCATAGATGATTACAGTTATAAGAGCTCGAAAAGTTGCAACATGAGGTATTCGAAAATGCTAGTATTTACAAAGAAAATTTCAAGGCATTTCATGATTGCAACATCTCCAGCAAGACATTTTTGGTTGGTCAGAAAGTGCTTTGATATCATTCACGCCTCAAACTCTTTCCAAGGTATATCCCTATGGAGTAGTGGAGATCAGAAGTGTCAAGACAAGAAAAGAATTTAATGTCAGTGGGCATCATCTCAAGCCTTAATTTGAAGGATTTCATTTGCATATGTGTGGAGGTCATGGAGCTTGAAGCTCTAACATAAATGTTTTGACATCGGTTGACAGGGATCAAACTTGTGACCTTAAACAAGCACTTAATGGGAGGCACCTCATTTCTATCCTTTGGTCTGATTGTTTTTCTCTTTTGTAACTATCTTTTGGTCATTTTCTTTGTGTGTTTAACTTGTTTTCGTTGGCTTGTTTTGTCTGTAGGAAAGAAAAAATGTAGCTTCAAGTTATACTGTTGCACTCCATATAGCCTCTTTAATCTATGGGAGTCCTTCTATTCTCATCCCCTTATATGCAAAAATGTATTTGGATGTTGAGGACAATGTCCATTATAAGTATGGGGTGTGGGGCTAATTTGAGTTGAAAAATTTTGAAAATTTTTTGCAATTGTGCACTTGAACTATTATAATGCTTGTTATACCATGCTATTTTATCTTAATAGTTAGACTGAGATTGGGTTGTATGTTTGAATTTGAATTAGGTAGCTTGGATAGAAGGTGAATCATGTGGATTGATAGAAGTAGTTAGTTACATAAACCTAGGCAAGCATTTGATACTGGAGTGATGAGGCAATGTATGAAAATTTGATGGATTTGCATATAAGCACATGTGAGATTTTAAGCCTATATGATTGCATTACACAGTCATTTTATATTATTTATTATGAGTTATGCTCTCCTAGGAAGATTATTTTTAGAACTTGCTCTGAACCTGCTTAATACTACTAGTTTCATGCTTTTATGGATATGATTAAGGCCTGGTTTATTTTGAAACCCTTAGCTTAAATGACAAACCAAGTCATTTTTCCCTTGCAAACACCTTTGAGCCTTTGACCTTGTTTGTTTTTGAATTAAACACCTTACATTGAAACCCGAAAAACTTTAGCCTTATCCTGTCATAAGTTTAATGAAGTACTGAGTACGCATTTGATGTTTATGATTTAAAGACTTTTGTTTTATTATATTCTGAGATATTTTGAGAGGAACTTATACTCATGTGTCTGTTGATATATGCTACTACTGTTTTCTCTTGTTTTTATTGCTTTCCGTTGTTATCGGTGTTATTTAAGTAAAAAAAGAAAAAAGGAAAAATAAAACAAAACAAAAAAAAGAAACAAAAAGAAGAAAAAGCAAAGGAATAAAATATAGTAGCATTAGTTAGTAATGAGCAGTTGTTGTCCTTTATGTTCATTTACTTATCTCATAATTTGTAATTAGTTGTCCCTTTTACTTAGTACTTTGTGAATTATTGTGATTAGCCCCTTTGACCTTTCTGCCTTACCTTAACCTAAAACCTATTACAACCAAGTAAAATCCCTTTTGATCCATGATTGCATATATTATATGTAGAGGAAAATGGGTGTATTTGCAATCCTATGGTAGTGTAGTCTCCTAAAGGGAGTCTTGAGTGAAACACCAATAGTCACATACTTGAATGACATGAGTGAACATCGTGAGGAGAGTCCATCTTAATTTTATGCTTATCTTTGATCAATGCTGTCTACCTTTGACTTTGTTTATGTGTACTGATAAAAAGATTATGATATGTGTAATAGCTTAATGCTTGAGTTTACCGAAATTTAAAGGATTAGATACACTCCATTTTCATTCAAAATGAATTAGTAGAATTTCTTGGTAGATTTTAAATTGCTTGAGGACAAAAAATGGTTCAAGTGTGGTGGTATTTGATAGGAATGAATTTTATTATATCTTTTCATGCAAATTCATATAATTTCATTCCTATCGTGTGTTCAAAAATAATTAAATTGTGTTACATTTTGTTTATTGAACATGTTAGTCCCCTTTTGATAATTTTGTGCTTTTTAATTGTTTTTATAATAGAAATGGTGTAAAAGAGTGAAGCTTGCTCTTGTAAAATAGCAATGACGTTTTGAAGCTTTACATACATCATTAAGGTAGCTTATTAAAGCATTTATTTCTCCTTAAAAATGCAGTACTTAGAGCTTCAACAAGGCATGATAAGGCAGCCGAAAAAATAAATCTAAGGAAGCCCAAAATGACATGGATATGAGTGCTTATAAGCTATCCAAAAATGACATCAACTGGAGAAATATTTAGGAGCAAAAAATATCATGTGAAGCTGTCCAAAACTGCTCCATGGAGAGTCATTTGGAGGACCAAAATGTAGCAACAAAAACAAGTTCAAAGGCTATTCAAAAGGATAGTCTATTGGCCTTATAAGCAAGCTGAAATCCAGCCCACAAAGCATTTATTTGTTTAACAAAAACTAGAAGCCCAATGGAGTAAAAAGGAGGGCCTAAATGCAGCATAAAAATGGGTTAAATGACAGACATTTGAACCCACATGTAGTCTTCCATGTATAAAAAAATTACAGCACATTTGGGGCTAGGAAGGCTATCTAAAAATGCATTAAACTTAGAGAATAAAAATAAAACATGGAGTAGCACATGATCTTAGGAGGGAGCAAAATGACGCATATGGGGCCCTTATCTAGTCCAATACAATGCATCCAAAAAAGAGTAAAAAATCACTAAAGAGGAGCTTTTAATTGTCCAGCAAAAAATGATAGTATGCAGTCTTCCATGCATGAACAAACAATGCAACCTTAGGTGGAGAAAAAGGTTGATGAAGAGCATGGTTGGTGGGGGTAAAGAGATAGCTACTACTTACAATAGAAGAGCTGCTTACCAAACACACACATGGGCTGCATTCCATAAGTAAAAGGGAGCACTAACATGGGGTATTGGATCTATCCAAGAGCTCTTCATTCTTGGCTTTTGATCTGGAGAAAACATGCCCATCTTTACACATAAGGGCTATCGAATCTTTCTGATTTTTGGTTGAAATAAACGTAACATTTGAGCTGTCTAAAGTGATCTTCATTCATCATCATTGGCTACAAATTAACGTGACATAAGAGCTGCAAAGGTGGTTTTCATCCTTGGCAGTAAGAGATGTACAAATTGGTTTTCATTCTTCATCATTGGAGCTACACAAAAGTGATATCATCCTTCATCTTTGGAGCTACAAAAATGTGATCTTCATAGAGAGGGTGAGCTATCCACAAGAATATGTTCTTGCTTGATTTGGTGGAGCCTTCCAAGACATCTTCTTGTAGAGTTTGGGAGCTGTCCAAGACATCATCTTCTTTGGCAAAGGATCTAGCCATGTGTTGCTAACAATCAAGGATGCATTCTTCTTGTTTTGCTACATGACATCAACATGTTTTGATGTCCATGTTTCTAGACTATTGCTTTGATTTTTGCATGGATTTTTAACTAATTTCATTAGTTTTCTTTGTATTAACTTTGATCCATTGATAGCCTTTCCAAATAACTTTGTTTTTAAGTTCAAATGCTTAAAGTTTCAGCTCAATATTTTCATGGATTTCTAGTTTATTAATGGCTCTCTTTCAAGATTGTTTAGTTAGTTGCTTATAAATCCATAGTTTAATGTTTAAACCTATGTTCACTTATGTATGAATGGAGCTTGTTAATTTTATTTTTCCAGCCTTTATTAATCTTGATTAAGGTTTGATTTTCATAATTCTAGATTTGTTACGTTTTAATTTTAATGTTTTCATGTTTTATTTCATGAAGTTTCAATCATATCTAATGTGTTTAGTTCATCTATATTTAGTAGTTAGTCTTTATGCATATTCTTAGGCTTTAGGTAACTAAATTTCAATTTTTCCTTAATTTGTATAATCTGGAATTTTTGTTTAGATTGCTAAATTAAGTCTTGGTTAATTAGATTTTAGTTAATTGCCTACTAGCTTAAGTAACTTAAGTTTACCTTAGGTAAAGTGTTGAATTTTTACTTCTTAGATTAGTTGTAATTTTTTAGCTTTTGTTTTAATTGATTAAGTATGATTTATTCTCATTCAATATTTGTTCTAAGTAATTTAAACATGTGTGGTTAGTCTTCTTAGGGGCTTGGAGATATTAAAAGGATGAAAGGATGAAAATTATGAAAATGGAGTTGAAATTATGTGTAATTTGGTGCTTGTATGTATAGGTTGGTTTGTGACTTAAGTTAAGTGTCATGAATTAGGAGTTACTTTTAAGTTTGATCACCCTTTAGGTAATTTCCTAATCCAAAAGTTAGGGTTAAGCGTATGATACGTAATAGTTTATAGCGATTCTCGAAAGTAGCAATAGGTTAGTTAAATTTGTTAGGATACTTAATCAACTAACCTAGGGTCGTCCTATACCTTTAGGTTACACCTTTTGAGCTTATGAGTAGGTGGCCTAAGTTAGTCATTCCTTCGTACCTAAGGCATCTTCACCATTAGATCTAGAGAGCTTGTTATAGGTTATAGATGGGGATAGGGGCATTTCTAAAGCTTGTTAGATTTTTCTGACTTAAAGGAACTGAGGGCTTGAGAGCTTATTCGAGCCTATAGGTTAACACCATAACTAAAGTATCTTTTGTCTAGATTTAAGAATCAATGATCATCTCGAAATTCTGAAGATATCTCCAATCCACTTCTTCACTATTGTTATTAGTCTTATTTAAATTTGCATTATGTTGTCTTTTGTTTACATTCATTATATTTAAGCTTATTTTGCGTTCATATCTTCAGGGTGTATTTTTTTTCTTTTTCTTACAAAATTTGAAATGGTAGTTGCATCCCACCTTTTTGTGGTTCAACCATAGCTCACCATTACTATATAGTTTAGTTAGTTAGATATTTTATTATTTGGTAGCTTATAATAAGCTTACTAAATTTTTTGCGCCATTGCCGGGGAGTTAACGTGTGTCAATTATTATTTTTTGTGTTGTTTTTATTATTTTTTGTGCTGATCTTTATCATTCTTCCATTAATTTTGCATGTCTTCCTCTAAACTTATTTGTTTGCAAAAATTTGATGAGGAAAACAGGATTTCATTACTTTCTTCACCTAATCCTTTATCTTTTTCTCCTATTGCAAATCGCACCAGATTTGTCAGAGAGAGTGAGATAGTCAACCACTGCTTCCTGAGAGCGGTAGTTTCACATCTTTTGAAGAAGAAGTTGACGTAAATTCAGAAGAGTTCATAGAGGAAGAAGTAAAACAAACTATGGAGCAGCATCAAAGGACATTAAAGGAGCCTGCAGCTCCTACTTTTAATCCCAACTTGCTTTGTATTAATTCTCCGGATCATAAACCAAAAGTTAAGATTACATCTAGATTAATTTTTTCTTTACCTACTTTTTCAAGTTTTTGAGACATCAGATCATTGGGATCGTGGTATATAACAGACCCCAACAAGTTCTTGAAGAAATTCCACATCACCTGCTCAGGTATGAAGCCAGTGGAAGTCTCAGTGGAACAACTAAAGCTAAAAGCACTTCCCTTTGTCTTAGTAGACACATCCAAATAATGGATGCATGACTTGCTAACCGGCTTGGTCAACACATGGGAGTAAATGTAGCATACGTTTCTAGAGAAGCACTTCCCTGCCTCAAGAGCCACTAACATTAAAAAAGAGATATGTGGCATTCAACAAGACATAGAGGAGGCTTTACATAAGTATTGGGAACGTTTCAAGAAGCTTTGTAATAGTTGTCCAAACCATCAGATAAGTGACCAGTTGTTAATTCAATATTTCCATGAAGATTTTCTTCCCTTGAGCAGGAATATTATAGACGCTGTGAGTGGTGGAGCCTTGGTGGACAGGACACTAGAGGATGCTAGGAACTTGATAGCAATAATGGCAACGAACTCCCAGTATTGGGGCAATTGCAGTAGTGCCTCATCCTCAATAAAGCAAGTGAAGGAAGTCTCTATTTCTAAGTTATAACAGTAAGTGACAAACTTAACATCCTTGGTTCAACAAGCAGGGATACGTAAGGGATCCACTAAGGTATGTGGTATTTGTGCTTTAGTTGATCATTTTACTGGTGCTTGCCCTACTTTACAGGATGAATAGCATGTTAGTGCAGTTAGAGGGTTCCAATGACAATAGTAGAGGTATGAATCTTTTGCTCCCACTTACAATCCGAGGTAGAAGGATCATCCTAACTTCAGGTATGGGAATCTATAGCAAGGAAATAGTTTTAATGCTTATCCACCCACTTATCAGCATCAGCAAGGGGTATGCACCACCAGGTTTCCATTAGAAACAACCACAGTTCAGCTTAAGCCACCTCTAAAAACACCACAACCACAACAACCCATCGATATGTCTTTAGAGGAAATTGTTAAAATTTTAGCGACTAACAATCTTCAATTTCAGCAGGAAGCGAGGAGTGGTTTAAAGAATTTGGAAAACTAGGGGGCCCGATGCTCCAACTCTAATGGTAGATGGCAAGCTTTACCATACATAAGTCGATATGGTGTGGTACCTATGAGTGTCTTGAAAGTTGTCCTGTAAGCCCATAAGGTATCATCTAGATTTAAAGCCCAATCCTTTCTTGAAGTGTTCACTACCTTCTCCAAAATCTTCTTAAGCTCTCTGTTGACCACTTCCACTTGGCCAATGGTTTGAGGG